>MU218056.1:194915-211984 GCA_018584345.1 Thuja plicata | reverse complement strand
TACGATTACAAAAGTTGGATGCGAATTGTTCAATATAAAAAAAGTATGTGTAGGTATGCACTCTCGGCAAATTATATTCAACAAAAAGACAATGAACAAAGTAAAAGAGTGGCTATATACATTGATGAAAGGCCAAAAGCATCAGGGAATATTGTAAGTTTTATAAATAGTACGCGACCTCTGTCAACTACTAAGCAACCCAATTGCATATTTGAGGCACGCGAGGGAAATTGTGTATTTGTATGTGCGATAAAATTAATACATGTAGGGGAAGAGCTGCTTATTGATTATAATTTGAATCGCATAGATACAAACGATGTCACTATTATGGGGGTGCAGGTAGCTACTATGTACCATTAAGTAATTGAGTTTTTTTGCCAGCCACATCTATAGAGTCTCCTCACAATCCACCTCATCTCCATCATCATCTTCTAATGAAATTTATTAATCTAGTCATTTCTAATTATTGGTTAACTTTAAATTATAACACATGGCCACAATATGGAGCAACCACATAGAGGGGACAATGATGATCCTGCAGGCACTTCTTCCCAGCAGGTAAACCTCTTTGTTATTATACTAAAAATTAGATAGAAGCAAAATGTTAAATAGTGTTTTTTATTATGTTATTTTCATCATTGTTTCAGATTAATTATAATAGTGTTAGTAATGTTGTTGTGATAGACAGGTGGTCAGTAGAGAAAGGGAAAGAAACCCGCAATCCCTCAGGAGGAGTCCTTTGACGAGGACCTAGATGTTGATTTCAATATTTGTGATGACCCAGTCTCTGCAATTATAAAATGCCTCCAAAGAATTTTACAAAGAATGGCTCAATAGGCATTTATATTCCCTCCGACTCGTAAGTCACAAAAGAGGGCAATTGCATTGATGCACCGATCTTAAAGTTACAGAGTAAGTATTAATGTAGTTTTTAATTATAACAAAAGTTCAATAATAGTTTTTATGTTATACTAGTCTTTTATGTCATTAAAAAATAAGCGGATGTGTTGCTTTTACAACTTTTTTTGCGTAGTTTTGAGACTCCTGGCCATGATGAGGGTACTGCAAGTGGTTCAGGTAGATCGCATGTTGGACTATCTTTTTTTAACGCTCTAACAATATTGTCCATGCTAATCACTGCTTTTATTATGCTCTAACAATCTTCTTCTTCGGCACCTGTCAATGATCATTTACTATCGCCGCCTTGTACGATGATAGGCTCAGTTGTATTACCTGCTCCAATGTCAGCAACGTGTAGCATGGCCACAGACGCCATGATACCACATACTCGTACGCAGATTTATTTTCTCTGTCATTATATATGTGTTTATTTCCATTGAAGTATTGTTTCTTAGGGGCATTTCGTAATGGATTCAATTTATGCAACAAGAGATGCATCACATGATGATGATGATGATGAATTTCCTGGATGTAATCGTATTCCTAGTACGGGAACGGTGAAGGATTGCATATTTCTTGTGAGCGATGAAGGAGTTCCCTTGAAAGTAGCAAAACTTCCAGGTACTTTAAAGATTGGACCTTTCTTTTACTATACGAGCGTATGTTAATTACACCTTGCATTCAATATGAGAAGCTTACATCTACTGTATTCTTATTTTATACTATTATATCCTTCGACTAATGATCCCATGATTATTTTGCAGGGAATGATGTTTTTTATGATAAACTTAATGACGAGTGTTTGCGGATATTCGGGCCCACCATCTGTACATGGTGGAACATCATATATGAACTAAAACCCCAATCCACTATTTTGATTTCATATCATTGCTAGGATAGTTATCATTACATTCATTTCTTAAACTATATTAAAGGTAAGTTCACTTCATTTTTGAATCTAACAGTGTTTTTTTCTTAAAATGTGGAAAGTCCAAGATATAAAGTTAAAGGATGCTCTCGTAGAGAGTATGACAAACTTATTTGGACCTCGTGTATTTGAGAAGAATAGGCTCCTTCATAAATTCGGGTTATGCTTGAGGTATATTAGGGACCAGTACAGTTGTACATTATCAAAAAACCTAAAGTACCAGCGGCCCCCTTGCATTCATGATTTAGAGTGGCAACGTCTTATTATGGATGCAAACGAGAAAAATGAAAAAAAAAAAGCAATTACACCACCAAAAAAATAAAGAAGGTATGTGATATTGTGAAGAATATAATTGTGTACTAAATACTCTTCATATTTATATGAACTAACATATTTCAATCTCTTCATAGATTCCCTGACACATCAAAGGCAACAAAGGCAAGACTACAAAAGCACAGGCAACACAAGCTAGGCTCTGGTGGTTATTCCAAACTTGTTTCACAAGTTGTAAGTGTTAATATTATCGTATTTATACGAGGAAAAATACAATCTGTAGATGGCTTTTAACACTGAAAATAATAATTTGATCTTTATAATGTTTATTTATATTTTGCAGTCTTTTTGGTTTTGATGAAACAATGAAATCAAATTTGACGATGCCAAGCAAAAATGCAGAGCGTGGAGTTCAATATAAGTCTCACAGAAGAGGACAAGAGAATTGGCTTCCAACAAGGCTATAAAGCAACGACAGAAAGAATAAGAAGTGCACAAGGTTCTACTGATGGATCCGTCGCAGTAAGTAAGCTAAGTGATGATTATTTCAAATTTAATTATTTACCAATTAGTTTATTTGATGTTATGTTCCAACATAAAGTGAGTATTTTTGTTTTAAGTAAGAAAACAATGATAACATGAATGCATATGAAATTGGAATGCAGGCTGCCGATTCTGGTACACAACCTGTGCGTGATGATGTTGGCTTGGATGTGCATCACAGTGATGGAGGTATACATTTGCTATTCAATTTTTATATGTAATTATTAATACAAGCTAGTAAACATCTTAAATTGATTGGTGTAGTAATACAAATTTAATTGCAACAGGTGTTTGGATTAACGTAACAATTTGTATTGCAACTGCAGAGAGTGTAGAGGCTGTTGTTAATGAGCAGGTTGAGGTTGAGGCTGAGGCTATACAAACTGATCTCAAAGTTGATGATGTGACTAGATCAGGTAAAGATCTATACGATTATGTCCTTTAAAGTACTGAAATACTTGTAACAAATTATAATAAAATGTTTTTAATTTAACCCTTTTATATGTTATTGCAGATGGCCCCCTTTTGCATCAACAGAGAACTAGGCCGACACTGAGATCTGATGATAGGGGAGACATCGATGCTCCTCTTAGCAATTTCTTCTCAAAACCGAGCAAACCAAAGAAAAAAAAGAAATGATAATGACAGGGGAGACATCTATGCACCTTAATTGATAATGACTTATTTTTATGTGCCAATGAATTTGATTATGTGTTATTGAATGTTCATAAATTTTATAATGTGTTAATGAATGTTAATGAATTTTATTGTGTGATAATTAATGAATGTTACATTTTATTAATGGATGAAATAATGAATGAATGTTAATTAGATGTTAACGGGGAATTTAGAGTGATGTTAGGGGTGGGGTGGGACCAAATGAACTTCCACCTTCACGTGGTTTTCCCTGTTTAGTACAAAATATAAAACTATTCTCGAAACAAAGTGAAGCTCAATAAGGTTGTTCCTTATCTACGGTCTCAAATGTAGCCTTTATCCCACTCTCAACATTGCAAGGCTTCAAGTGGTATTCTGATATTGGTTTCTCCATCTCCCACTGACATCTTGTCTTTCTCTTAAGAACTCTCACCGAGCTCTGATACCACTTGATGCAGAGCTTATAGCTTCACTTGTCCTCTAGGACTGAATCTCTCAACTTTTCAAGTAGATCTCTTACTATAGGCTCTACACCTTTGAAAACTATAGGCTCTACACCTTTGAAAACAACTTCTAACTTCAATATAGCATTCAAACTTGATGATTCAAGTTCCTATTTTGGGTTGATTTGGACAATCGCTCCAAATGAACCTACTTGGGTACACCAACTATTGGTAAAACACAAGAGGCTATGCAAAATTGAGCATTGATCATATGGTTGTCTTGAATGCATTTCTTGTTTATGATGATAACTTAGCAAGTATAATATGCAAAGATGATCTTGATGGAAAAAAAAAGTAATAACATTAGATAATTTAATGTAATCATACTTCCTTGGTCTTAATCAAAGTGTTTGTGACCCTCTTTTATGTTCTCAATACCTTATGGCAGTTACTAGACCTAATTATGACCTTATCTAGGAGTTTGGACCCTAAAAACATCATTTTTATGAAGTTTTAGTCCTTTATGAAATTGAGCATTGATCATATGGTTGACTTGACGCTTATAGTCAGTTGAAACAAGGATATTGGTACAATATTGACTGATATTCCACTCATTTTGATACATTTCTTGCTAGGTTCTTTCAGTGCATTGGTCCTCATGAAGTCGTCGCTCTTTGTCTTCTAGTTGTGTGAGAACTTGGTATTCAAGATTTAAGGAAATTTTCTTTGTGGTTGATTAATACAAGCTTATTCTAGTCAACTAATTTCATTGTAGTTGTTAAGTTTCTGGATTGCTGTAGGAAATTTCTTAGGTTAGAAGTTTAAACAATAATTCTTTGTTAATGTTGTAACATGAGTTGAAAATAAAGACTAATTCATGTTGTTTATGCTTATTATTATACATATGATTATGAGTTTCATTTAAAAGTATCATATAATATATAAATCATCCAAAACAAGGCTGGAACAGGGTTTATTTTAGAAGTCCCCCTGAATCAGCGCTTTGGGAGGACTGCAGAAGAAAATAGCAAGTGAAGAAGGTTTAGTCTCTTTGCTAATCGAGAATGACAGTTTCGGTAGATCGAACTCCCGGCACACCAGCATCCAACGTAGATTGAGATGCCTTATCGGAATTCAAATCTCAGATCTAAACTTGGTAAGACAAATTGAATTTAATGAGCAATAAATCACCATTATAATTCAAGAAACATGAATCTCCATATTTTACTCTTTTTTCTTCAAAACAGAATTAAATTTTACGTTTTTGTTACTAAGATATTAATCACAATTCAAATTTTGGAAGTACAGTTATCATTAAGTTCTTGGTCTGCAAATATGAATGAATATTTCACTCTTTCAAAGCATAATTAAAGTAAAGTTTGCAATCTAGAATATAAATATTGGACTTTCACTCTTCCAAACCACAACTATGGTAAAAGTTCTTGAACTGAAAATGCAAATCTTGGGAAGTACAATAACAGTTGAAATTATCAAACCAGATTATTTAATATTAGCTTTCCACTTTGCAATAAGCACCTACAGGTTTATTCTCCAATTCTATGTTGGACTTACACTCTTCTTTGTTTGTGATGAAATTGTAAATTTGTTGTGCAGATAGGGTTTTTGGCCCTTCTTGTCCAACAGAGCGTGTGTACGAGGAAGGGGCAAAAGATGTGGCTTTATCTACGCTGAACGACATCAATGGTGAGTTATTTGGGCTCTTTATTATGTAAATGTTCTGCACTGTCAACATAAGTTTAGGATTTTATCTGTTGTTTGATTATTTTGTTTCTCTTTGTTTTTATCGGCCTTTTGATCTTGCTCTCTATCATCATATTCAAGAGAGCGCTAAAAATATTGCAAGGCTTGTTGGATTGTTTCAATGCTTGTTGGATCATAAATGGTTTAATAGCAGCCTCTTCTCAAGATTTATCTAGCGAAGAATGGTTTGAGAGATTTGGAGGGCTCACTATTAAACTAAAATTCAGAAGATCAGCACTTCACAATGCATAAATAATAGGGTTTACTGTCCCATAGGCTTCTTTTGTCTTGTGGACATTGATTGTAGCCATTGTCTTGACCCATAAAACTTGATATTAGCTCTTTCTCATGCCTTTGATAGCACTGATTTTTTTTCCAAAAACAACAATGATGCTCCATTTTCTATTGAGTTTGACCTTGATGCAGTTCAAGAAACTCACCTTGTAACATGGGGCTCTTGACCTTGTGAGAAATCCATTGCCTTTGTACCCTTCATATTTCTAATTGACATTTCTCTAGGTTAAATATAAATCTGAACTACTCCCTAACCTATATCCCTGGGTTGTATACATACTATAACAACTCACCCTATGTTAATGACACTATTCCCGATTTTAATATTCTCAAGTGAACATTATTGGCTGCACTTTTGGTTTCATCTTCTCAAAAATATCGATTTCTTTACTTGTTGATATATTTTCATGCTGCATTTTCACTCGTCAACTAATGTATTCTCTATTGCTATTGCTACAACCACATGATTTATTCTCCTATGATGTATATTTTTTTCATTGGTTTATATCCTATGACTATTTCAATGCACTTAAAATAATAACACATCATCCTTAAAGAAACAATCTGAAATGAAAGAAAGAGCTATCTATCACAAGATCTTTCTCAAAACTGCAATTTGCCCCATGAAAAATGACCTCTTTCATGTATGCACATGCTTTGACACTATAATGTCTTCGGTTTGAAAATAATTCTTTGCTTGAATCTAAAACCAATGCTTTTTGTAAACTGTGGATTTCATTACATAGTAACTCTGTAGAGTAACTCTATTTTCTCAGTAAAACAATCCCCTTGAATATTTCTCATGTGAAACATCCATATGATAGTTGTTTTAAATCTATTTTACTGAATTGGAAGGTTTTGATACTGGTGATCTGAATGTCCATTACCTCCCTTATAGTTGTAGCTCTTCATTGAATATGATTCACGATTGTTGTTATGATATTTATCGCTACAAAATTACTTTTGGATTAGTAATTGATGCTTTTATACTTGTAGTCCACTGCATTACTTTTGCTTCATGCTTTGTTTGATGTGAATGTCTCTGAATGAACATCTATCCCTGGGATGATCTATTGTTCATGTTGCTTAATTGATGTGCTTCTTCATGAATTTGATACACTTGATAATGGTAAACTCTTTTACTATGTTCATTCTTTTCCTTAACAGTTTCATCTTAAATTTAGAAGATGGAAAAAATCAGACTAGTATGTTTCACATTGTCCTTTTCCATATAAAGCTTTTGTTCAAAATTATTGTGATCACCATTCCTTGACATTTAATTTATCATAATGTACCTTTTTATTTTGATTCATATGATTACTACCTTCCTATGATGAAACAAATGTTGAAATAATTAGTCTTTACTTTGTATACTTTCACTGCTCTTTAACATGGTTGCTTAAGGATTCAAACTTTGTTGCAAATATCGTGTAGCTTTCCTTCTAAATATCACATCACTTTATAACATCATTTTTTTGTCCATTGGATATGAACATTTTTCCTTTATGAAACCATGCTCTTCCTTTCTTAAGAACTGTAGTTCTGAATGTTGATAACTGGCCAGTGTAGAGGTAAATGACTGTCAAAATAGATGTAAATGATTGTCCCTCTTGCATTGTTGATTAACAATTATAAAAAATGGATTCAAGGTCCTAATTCATGCACATGATGTATAATGTATGTCCCTTGAAGTAACAATTATGCTCCTCCTGCAGACCTTGTAACCATGCTTTCTCTCTAAAACAACCTCTCATGACTACTTTCATTAATTGCAAGCCTTTCTCTTATATAAAAAAGCCTTACATGCACCTGGAACTTGCTTTTAGATCTCTTGGTGGAATCATAACTTTGAACCTTTTCTTATAGTTGTCACAATGTAAAATTACAATAACACTACATAATATGAAGTTTTCCTTTTAAATGAAGACGTTTACAAAAACTACACTTCTAGATTGATCACACTTTGCATCTGAAGCTTCTAATTGTGTCATATTAACAGTTACTTATGTTGACGGGTTTTGTGAGACATGTCTGATTCTCCTAATGTTGAACTATGACTGAATATCTCACCCATTTTGACCATTGTCTTCAATAATGATGAGCTTAATTGCATTTTGAAGATTCTTGTTATGTCTCTTTATAACCTCACCTTGTGCTTACTGTTTCATAATGAATGCAATGATCACAATTGACTCCATTGATTGTTTTCTGCAGATGTACTCTATAATTTCAATCTCATATATAACAATTGCATCCTCCATTAAATATTTGTCACTTAAATTTGATTCTGTAACAAATCAATGTACTTTTCAAATCAATGTACTTTTGATTGTCCTCTACATGATTTTTGGAAACATTGGGTTACCCCTTACAAGTAAACTTTGCTGAAATTTTTAGTAGGAATGTGCTCATTGTATCTGTCTGATTTTATCACTATCTTGGTGGCATTCTCTCCCTAATCTGTTACAGTGGTCATCTATCCTTTTGTAATACATGTTTCTTTCTCAGATGGTCGATACAACACCTTTCATAACATCTGAAATATGATGCTTCACATTCAATATCCTATGTTTGATAATTACATATGTTGTCCTTAGTACTTCATTTTGCAATCTACATCAAGATGTGTACAGTTGGAAGGTTTCATATTAGAATAACATGTCCCTTCAACAACTTGATGTTTATTTCAAGATTTTTTCCTCAATCAATGCCTCTTATTCACTTCATGTAGATTTGGACATTTTCCAAAGAAATGAGTGTTCATGTTGTGCCACCTCATACAATTCTGATAGCGAATTTTCTTTCCTTTTGGCATTACTCCAGACAATGATTACGATTAATTTTTAATTTTAATCATTGTTTATGGAACATTGTGATCAACGCTCTCGCAAAAAGATGTGATAATAATCTAAACTTAATATAAGTAATAGGAAGTTGAATGAAATGTAACCAATGCCTTCGTGGCCTTCATAGGGGAAAAATCAATGGAGAAGATTTCGTTGGGGATAGACATGGAAATTATCTTGTACATCACTAGTTTGAAACCTATGAAGGCCATGGGGAGATCAACTTCAATGTTAGAAAATTATATGGGAAGAATGAACACGTTAGATTGTTTTGATGGTCTCGCTTCTCTCTGCAAGATTGTTTAGATGAAACAATCATGTCCTCTTTTTCCAATAATAAATGCCTTCGATGTAATTAATTGGCAATTGATATTAAATATCTTTTAGTTGTCATTTGATCATATTTGTATTCAATTATTAATTGATACTTTATATTAATTATCATTAGAGTTGCTAAATGTGTGACAACTAGAACCATCTTTTGTTTATATTAAGTTTAACTACGCACTTAAGGAGTGACCCAATTAATTAATGTGTGGACTGAAACAGTTTCACCTATAGGTATTTGATCCCACTGTAAAATAAATGGCACCCCATTCTACACCTCTTACAAGTTTTAGGTTTGATTCTCCAAATCACCATGAAAGTTTTCTTCACATTTGTTTGCTCAATCTCAAGGTCAATAGTTGTCACAATAGACAATAAGAATCACCTGGATGCCAAAGCTTACCAATCATATAATAAACCTATCATAATCAATTCCCTTGTGCTTCTCAACACTACCATCAGAACAAATCTTCCTTTGGACAGCCAACCAACAAGTTTAACAATACCTTTGGGCTATAGCTTCTTACCTAATGAATAGATTTCCTTCCTCGATTTTTGCTATAGCTTCTTACCTAATGAATAGGTTTCCTTCCTCAATTCTCAAAAATTCAATCTTGCTTCATTAGTATATGTATCTTGTCTTCATGTATTGGATAAATGCCATGCAAATCTTCTGTCATATATTTCATTATGAAATCGTCTGTACATATGGTTTGTCATTGCCATTCTTAAATAGTTAAAGGTAATTTTTTAATAGTTTTTTATCATTTCAAATATATAAATACAGGTAACTTAACTGTTTGAACTTGTTTTTAGAAAAATGATAAGTTTAGGATAAAATCTTATTTATTTTATTTGAATTGTTTCTTAATATTTTATTATATTCCATGCTTTGAGTCTTTGTATTTTATTTGTACATTGATGAGAATCAATGATCGAGAGTTTTTAGATTTTGAGAAGGTGTATATTCAATGGAGGCCATAAGGGATATTTGTGGATATTTGCTAGAAGTCTAAAATTCTAGAGAATATCTTCTTTACTGCTGAGGTGGGACAAAAGTGAGGACGAGGGTTTCCAGATTGAGTACCAGTGCAGCAGAGATGATGATTCAGTAACCTACTTCTATAAAACCTTCACAAATATTCCTTCTTTGGCCTCCACTCATACCTCTTCTCAGAATCTGGACTAAAGATAGCATAGCTCAAGAGATCATAATAGTTGGTCTTCATCTTTGGTCCATACGATTGAGGAAACGTTTTATATTTTGTTAGCTCATCAAATGCGGGGATCTGAAAGAATTTAATAGATTCTATTTTCATGGGTAACGTACATTATTTAAGTTGACATTGCATGAATTTATCTACTTTGCGCACTTGTAGACTACAAGGACAGCGAGAATGAAGCATCCCCTCTCGTGGCCTGAGCAATGTAGGCCACGGGAGGAGATGTTTCTTTATCGTTGTCCTTTTAGTCTACAAGTGCACGAAGTAAATAAATTCATGCAACGCCAACTTAAATAATATGTTATCATGAAAATAATCCTCGTATTTGATGAGCTAATGAAATGTAAAATGTTTTTTCAGTAATATGGACCAAAGATGGAGAATCTCTATGATGGTCTCTTGAGCTTTGTTATCTTTAGTGTGCCAGGTCATTGCTATTTTGACGCTTATGACATCTTCTTCGACAAAAATTTTATATGTACAATGGGCCTTCCTGTCAAAAATTCATTGCATACCCGTCGACATTCTAGTAGGTTTAACGTTGGATAGATTCAACTTTCGATAGCTATGTTCGACGGCAGTGCTATACATACGACGGTTTGTCATGTCGGAAAGTCATTGCATGTCCATCGCCCTTCTGACAGGAATAACTTCAGATAGACTCCATTTTTTACAGAACGGTTCGATGAGACTATTATACATCCAATGGGTTTTCCTATCGGACAGTCACTGCATATCCATCAGTATTCCGACAGGTTTAACATTGGAGAGACCCTATCTTCTGAAAATATGTCTGTCAGAGAGTCCATACATTCTGTCGGCATTCCGATAGATGAACCGTAAGAAATGACATAGTAAGTTTCTATTAGTGTGGTGATTTCCAACGGATTCCTCAGTTGGAATACCGACGGTTACCACTTCCGTCGCAATTTCCAATGCAATAACCCCGACGGATGCATCTGTTGAATGGTCGACAAATAGATGTTGCATTTCTGACATATAGCCATTAGAATTTGGCCTCAAATGTACTAGTGTCTCCTGACCTCAAATAGACCAGCAATTGTGTGTAAAATCATGTTTTCTATTGGTAGTGTATTCACTATTAAAACTTATAGAACATGTCTCAAATTTATTGTTCTCTCACCATAAGTTATGTTCAATACTAATATATCATCCAAATGCATTAACAATTTGTTTTTTGAAAAGTTCAAATGTTGAACTCCGCCTCATAATAGTAGTGGGAGAACAAACAATATGCTGATATCTCAACTAATTAGCTTAGAACTCAAGAACAGTGACATGCCTGTGAAAAACAAACCATTTTCTCAAACGGTCAACACGTGAATATGTTTTTGATGCTATGCTAATGTGTAAAATATGTTTTGCAAAAAAAAAATTAAATATCCTTTACGTGCCACAAAAAAATGACATATAATTTCAAATTTTGGTAACCCATTGGTTCACTAGATCCAACAAAATTTTAGAAGAGCTTCTCATTGTTTTGAAAAACCATCATCATTTAGAAATTCACAAGCACAAGTTGAGGTCAAGGGTGCCTTTTTCTAGGAAACTGCCAAGACGCCACAAATCCACACAAAGAACAAACTTGTTGACCTCATAAAAAAACCACCCAAAAGATCTAGCTAAACAAAGAGACACACACACATGTGTGTGCGCACACAGAGACACCACCGCTACACATACATCAACACATACAATGGAACACAGGCACACATAGACATAGCCACAATATAAACCCACAAACAAAAAACACATACATACAAACACCTTGAGATCCATTACAATTTCCTTCAAAATGAGAGGCATTCTTTGCAAGGTATTTTGTAGCTTAGGTTTGTGATGAAGTATGTGAATATTGTTAGAGTAGTTGTAATTTACTCACATGACTTAAGTTTAACTTAGGCTGATAATTAGGAGGTTATGTAAACTTTATTAATATTTTATTGTTTACCTCCATTATATTTTGTGTTGTTAGTTAGTAGGTAGTTGTACCTAACCTCACACCTCAATGGTGCTTGCATCCTCACTCTTGCCTTTATAAACAAAGCTCATTGTACATTTTATTCATCTCGTTATCAATTCTCATCTTCTGGTAAAATGTTATTTCTCTCTCGTGAAGGTTGTTTTGCAAGTTGTTGTAGATCCTAGTAGTAGATCAAAATCACTCCAACATGGTGTCAGAGCTTGTAGTATGCATCTCCTTCTGTATTTGAGAGGCCTTCATCAGTGTTTGATTGATGTCAAATTATTTCCAACGAAGGACATTCTGTTTGTCAATTAATTTGTCATTATTATTTGGAAAAATTGATTTGCTCTCTAGTGTGGGATCTAAAGATTTGTCTATAGAGTGTTCCATCAATAGTGAGGTCTTGGATTAATCATTTGGCTCGTGTTGTTTTGCCAAGAATCTTGATTTTTTTTTGGTTTGGGCGTATGATGATTGAGATTGGTAAGTCTCTACATCACCTTGTTTTTTGATATGTTGGCTTACATTTGTCCCTGTTGGATCATACCTTTATTATTCACTCATTCAAGGCTCATTTTTTTTAATGTCACTCATTTTTCAGCAAGGTGATATCTCTATTAACTCGATCATGGAGATTATTTTCCCTCAATTGTGACTATTCATGCCTGTCGTTATTGTTTGGGACTATGATTCTTTTTTGTGCCCTTATTTTTTTATTGGTGAATTAGTTTTTTTCTTTGCCTCGAAAGATTGTAATATTGTAAAGTTTCTATGCAAATAGCAATTAGAGTTTAAAATTCGTACCTTTATTCATTGTGGTGGGCCGACATAGACACATATTTTTGGCTATGGAGGTTATTTGTCCCACATTGATGGGAAGTAGTAATCTTAAGACTATTTTTATAGTTTACAACTCCTAATGTCTATTGTGAGCATCTCTCGTGCATACTTCTTGAGGACTCTCTTGCACTTGCAATATTTGTTCGTGGTGATCGTGGTGTAATCTTTGATTGAGATCTTGGTTTCTTGTTGGCATGTTTCATCTACCAACTAATTGATTATTGCCCAAAGGAACCCATTTTATGTCACCCATGGTGTAATCTTTGAGTGAGATCTTGGTTTCTTGTTTCTTTTTGGCATGTTTCATCCAATTGATTATTGCCTAAAGAAACCCATTTTATGTCACCCTTGTTGCTTGATGGTCGTATAGTAGAATAAGAGCTTGTATTTGGTCTCCAAAAGTGCCTTTTATAGTTTTTTTTTCCCTCTAACTAGCACAACTTTTGCATCTAGATTCTATTTTTGGCACATCATATATTGTCAAAAAGCTCTTTTCGCCAACTTCATGGTGCTTGAGGTATTTTTTCTAATATTTTTCTATTTTGTACTCCATTTTTTTATTTGAAGTTTCATGTTAGTTTTGGCACACATAGAGGAGTTGATTGACTATATTGTGAAGTAAATTTGCTACACTCTCTTGTTTGATCATGGATTGGTCCAAAGTTGTACTTCTAACTTCATATTGAAGAAGAGGAATAAGTATTGTTCCTTTGAGTTTTGAAGGTAAGATAAGAGTGAATAGGTGGAGGTATTGGTACTCAAAAATACAACAAGGGTTTTTGAGTACCTTGTTAAAAATTTTGCATTTTGACCCTTGTGAGTGCTTTTTGAGCCTATTTGCCCGGATGAAATTTTGAAGATTACCATGTGTGTCAGGTGTTCATAACTCTTTTTTCAGCATATGAAGACATCCCAAGTTGTCATATTCAAGTTTCAATTTTTTTAGTGATGTCTTGTTTTGAGCACTAGTCCATTTTGCATTTGTTGTTTAGGTGTCATTTTGTTGTAACATGGACACTTTGCATTTGAATAACTTGTGTCCTTTTGTGTTTCATGGGTCACCATTTTGGGAATGTTTAACATGTATATCAGAGAGCCTATATTTCAAATCCCAAGTCATTTTGAATCCATTTGATGGAATTTTGGATTCCCCAAAGTTGGTCCTGCTGAACTATCTAGTTTCTTTGTTTTGCCCAGAACGTTGAATAGTGTACTTTGAGCTTCTGCAAATCGTATTTGGTTGAATGCCCTGCATAATTGAGTTTTCCCCTACGTTTTAAAAATGAGAGTGTACCTATCTGAATAATTTTATCCCTTCGCCAATCTAGTTGTCCACTTTGCCCGCTCGATTCCAAATCCAAATTCTACATATTTACTGAGTTTTAAATTCAGAAAGTTTTAGGTGTTGACTTTGCAGATATATGCTAATTGATCAGTTCACTTTCAGAGCAAGTTAGTTGAAGTTTCATAAAGCACATGTGAAGGTGAATCCATGTTCAGCGGTTCGGATTCTGAAGGTTCTTCTTGATAATTTTTTGAATTCAAATTTAAAGGAATTTTTTGCAGTTTGTCAATACTAAACATAATGGAGTTTGCAGAGTGGTCATTTTCAGAGAGTGGTGACTTTTTATCTGAAAGTTATTTTCAAGAACCAATTGTGGCACCATTATTATTGCATAAAATGTACTATTATGAACGGTGGAGAAGTCTCAGAGCATGTTTTAGTAATCTTGCACATGCTAATCTGAATGAAGTTTATGTTGTTTCAGCATTTGCATTTGCACAACTATTCTGAAATTGCAAAGTTTGATCAGTTGCACCTTGCAAAAAAAGTTGAATCCGGCGAAGCCCTTTTGCATGCATAATCAGTGTGGATGAATGAATCACTTTTCCAAGTGACGGCTCTTCAGGAGTTAATCCAGTATCTTTCTGATTGGCATTTCTGGCAAGGTTTGCATGAATTTGATTAATTCAAGTCACAATTTGAATGAACTAGCCCACTTTGAGTATTATTATCTTTTTGCCCTGATCTTTTCAAGAAAGTCCAGTGGATGATCATTGCTCAGATGCTGGAGGTAAATATGATTTCTGGTTTCCCTGCTTTCTAGGTGTTGTTCAGTCAATTTTTAAAACTCCTACCGAAGACTAGTTACAATTATGTGGTCAGTTTGCAGAAATGTGAAGTCATTATAAAGACTGTCGTTTCGATACTTTGTGATAAATTTTTACAATGAGTTGCACTTGAAATGTGGAAGCCAGCATAGCAAATGAAAGGGAATAAAATTTTAAAGCACTGAAAGTATACAAATATAATTTGTAAAGCCCGTGCTTTATGAGATACCTGCGCAAGCATTGGAGCATGGGATTTAAGTCGTTAAAAACTTTACAAATGCATTGAGCATTACAGGATGGAGACTCTGCACAGATTTTGGGGCTATGAGTTGTTTGTTCTTAAAAAACATTAAATACCATTTTCAAAAGTTGCACAGCAAGAAGGCTTTGAAGTTTTCTTACAAATTCATTTGGCAATCAGCAAAAATCTTGTGCAGCATGCCCTACATGGAGGTAGTGAATTGTATATGTTTTTGGATGCTTCAAAGAAGATGCACGTTGGTTTGTGCAAGGTTGTTTCTCCACTTTGCCAGTGCTACACGCTACCTGCGCCAAACCTGGGAGGTTGTAAAATAGAGTTTAGACGGACAAAGGCCATGTGGGGGAGAATTGAATATGGTTTTTGAAACTCTCAAGCAAATGAATTGGCAGGTTGCGCATGATTTAAAAGGAGGAGTCTACAACATGTTTTATAATGTATATGGCATCGAGTGGGAGGAGACCCACGCATAACAAGGAGAAGGGATTTCTTTTAAAACTTTTAAACAAAGACAAAACAAATTGCATAACCTGCATAGAGTAGAGGGAGGCCAAAAGACTAATAATTTTAAAACATTATCATCGCAAATATGCTGGTGTAAAACTTTATTAAGCCTGTGCAAGGTATTTGGGGGATTTCAAAACATTAAAACAGCATACATGCCTGCACAGAAGTGAAGGTACAATGTCTACACATCATGTTGAGTGGCAAAGATTTGCGCAAGGCATACAATGTCTATGGAGGAGCAACACGCAGCATGGTAAAGGGAATGGTTTCAAACTTTTAGCAAATGCATTTGGAAAATGACCCAGCAAAGTCCACGCAGCATTAAAACATGGTCATAGAAAAAGAACCCCATGGAGCCCACGCTAAGCATGTTGCTTACGTAGAACATAGAGGTTTTGACATGTTAAGATAAGTAAATGTAATTTGCAGTTGAAGACAAAGGTCTACGCAGTCTTATGGAGGATTGCAAAATAATTCAAATTCAATTTGCATATCTGTTGATGTTAGTTTTGTACCACTACATAACATATAGGATTAAACACTTGATACAGGATATCAAAGTCTCAACCCTCTCTTGAAAAGTTATTACTCATGAAGGACATGAGAAAAAATCCAAGGTTCCTTACACTTGTGGATCCTAACTCAGTTATAATGATGTGATTTGCTGGTAATCACGTTGGCGGGCTTACGTTGTTCATTCAAGGACATCGGATTCTGACTATGATGGTGATGGGACTTAGCTTTTCAATGTATATTCAATGGTTCTATCTCCTTAATTTATATCACTTCCAACTTCACTCATCAAACTCTCACTACTAAGCTACTCATTGCTTTGCTACTACTCCAACGGAATGAAGAAATTAGCAAATGGACGGGGATCAGACCTAATGAAAGATTACCAGCGGCGCTACCTCCATAGATGCAATGATTCAAAGGGATACTCTTATAATTTTCACACTAACATCTATCTTCCAACCCAACTTGAATTACAAGCGGAAAGATGAAATGCAAGTAGAACTCAGGAGCAATTGGACCAGATTAGCACACAAGGCTTCCTAACAAGCCGCTAGGATGCTAGTGGCCTAGTATATAGATCCCTATCAAACATTCACCAATATCACCATCCACTTCTACTCTACCAACATGAAATAAAATCCTACTTTAATTTG
>MU218056.1:152604-194012 GCA_018584345.1 Thuja plicata | reverse complement strand
ACCTCATGAAATGAAAATTTGACACTCCAGAATTCTGGTCACAAGAATTCTGATTTAATTTCCAGATCTTAACCATTAACATCTCTGATTTTATGCCCAAAAAAAATGAAGAATTTTATGCCATTTCTAGAAAATCAGTCCTATATCAAGCCCAAAATTCTTAATGAATGCTTATCCATTATCAAAAGTTAAAAAAATCTGGAAAATGAAATCAAAATTCTTACCTCCAAGGCTAAGAATAGATGCTCTTCGAATCAACCAAACTCAGAATTTATCAAAAAAAAACTAACTTCCAGAATTCTGGAAATGACTCCAAGCTTAGAATGGCAAGAAAAATCTAAAGATTGCCCCTTTAGAAATTGAAAATCAGAGGACAAGCTGCTGCTGGAGTGAATTGCAAGTTAAATTATATTTGAAATGAGGTGAGAACCTCCTCTCCTTTATATGTTTCTTGCCCTTACCCTAAGAGGGCCGACTTGGCACCTTGTCCAATACAAATTCATTAATTACTTTATTCCAAAAAGGGGACGACATGCAATTTTATTTAATGTTTTATGCCAAGCTTGTTGGCCGGCTTGGGTTGAAGGAGGAAAGGAGTAATATATATAGGGTGGCGGAAATGTCCATGGGCATGGACATTTCCGCCCAAGGGAAGAATTCCCTTGGGGGGAAGTCATCTCCCACTCTATACTTAAACAACTTTTCAAATCTCTCTTTCAAACTTCATCACCACCTAGAACTCAGTTTCCATCTTCAAGCAACATTCGAACTTCCCTCACACACCTTCAGCATCACCCATAGTCTCAGCTGGGCGGAATTTGAAGGTGTGATGGACATCAAGATCTCAGAATTTATCAGCCATGAAACATTAAAAGTCATCCCAATTTTGCAAACATGACATGCCATTCAAAGTCCATCCCCTTTAACATCATCTAGTAAGGTTTCAGCTGGGTGAAAAATTCAAGTTTTAATACATGGCGGGATTCTAATGCATGATGGACATGATGTCCAAGGGGCTGGCAGAATCCGCCAGCACCTTGGACATGGTCACATGTCCATCAATCTCCGCTTGGCGAACTCATCCCTCCAACACTTCAAACTTTCTTCATTCCACTACCTAGCAAAATGGCCATGTTTGGGAGCCCATTATGGCTGGGCAGGATTTCTAGGCATGATGGACAAGGTGTCTATCATGATCATTACAAAACAGTCCACTAGTTGGTTAGTATTTCATCCTCCGTTGTCACTTCTTTGCATTCCAATTCAACCTCAAACATACTCATTCTTTTGCAATCCATCACACACCTTGTCCATCCACCCTTCAATTTCCGCTCAAGCATCCAAGGCTTCACCTCATCTCAAAGATTGAAAAAATTTACAAGATAAGGTTGATGAGGTGGCAATATCATGTGCAAGCAATTAAATCACGCCAAGTGTCCTATGTTGACAAATTATTGTAATTTTCTCATTGGCCCACAAATTGGTGCCCTCTTGTAATTGGTTGAATTTTGGCAACCCTAATTAGGGTTTTGTAARRTTTRATCTWGGGCCCTTGWTTCTGCCCCTTAATCTTGGCCACWCRTTGTAATTTGGAGCCTCTATATAAGGCCARGGCCTTCTCATTTGTAARRGRGKTAGRWGKTTWKRAAGTTAGAARGTTAGAGAGAGACAAGYAGATAGTTAGACAAGMTWTTAGATTAGAGTAGTRTRGGAGAGTTATGTTGGGGAATTTTTTCCATAATACTATTCAAGTAATTGATGTTTCATTGTTGGTCTTCATGGTGAATCACTTAATGTTGCTTGGTGTATTGCTTGGTTCTTCTCATCTCTCAAATTAAAGTAGGATTTTTATTTCATGTTGGTAGAGTAGAAGTGGATGGTGATATTGGTGAATGTTTGATAAGGATCTATATACTAGGCCACTAGCATCCTAGCGGCTTGTTAGGAAGCCTTGTGTGGTAATCTAGTCCAATTGCTCCCGAGTTCTACTTGCATTTCATCTTTCCGCTTGTACTTCAAGTTGGGTTGGAAGATAGATGTTAGTGTGAAAATTCTAAGAGTATCCCTTTGAATCATTGCATCTATGGAGGTAGCGCCGCTGGTAAGCTTTCATTAGGTCTGATCCCCGTCCATTTGCTAATTTCTTCATTCCATAGGAGTAGTAGCAAAGCAGTGAGTAGCTTAGTAGTGAGAGTTTGATGAGTGAGGTTGGAATTGATATAAATTAAGGAGATAGAACCATTGAATATACATTGAAAAGCTAAGTCCCATCACCATCATAGTCAGAATCCGATGTCCTTGAATGAACAATGTAAGCCCACAGACGTGATTACCAGCAAATCACATCATTATAACTGAGTTAGGATCCACAGGTGTAAGGAACCTTGGAGTTTTTCTCATGTCCTTCATGAGTAATAACTTTTCAAGAGAGGGTTGAGTGTGTGATATCCTATATCAAGTGTTTAATCCTATATGTTATGTAGTGGTACAAAACTAACATCAACAATATCTTGCGCAACAAATCAAGGGCTAAGGTTTGCGCAAAGGACAGAAGAGGTCGTCGGCATGTTTTAAAAAAAAAACCAAAACATTACCATTATCAAATGTCATTGCTTAATGCAATTGCTAGAAACCGTGAAGGTATAGAAGAAGGCTAAAAACTTGAAAAATGTAAATGCCTTTATCCCACAGGGGTGGGGTGAGGTCATTTTAGTGTTTTTATATGATTACAGTTGTATGTTATGTAAAGCAAGAACCAAGAGGCTTCGGCGGGCCCCTTGGCTGGAGGACTCAACGCGTAGGTGGGCCCCAATTATTTTGAGACAAAATACAAGAAAGACTTTAAAAACCAAAGGGATTTAGTCGCACATTGACTCTGTTTGGGAAATATAAGGTGTTTATAACCCAGAATGAAAACACATAGAAATGTGAAGCAGAGCATGAGGCTCTCTTCATGCGTGCTCGTGCAGGTGATAGATGCATTGGGAAGCATGCCTAGGTGACAGATGGTGATGCATTGGGAAGCATGCCTGGACGACAAAGATGAAATTTTGTAGACATGTGGCGCAAAGGATGATGAGGCTGATGGGACACGTGGCAGGCATTCGCGAGGAGATAAATGCCAGAGCAGATAACCGCCGAGACTCAGAGATAATCGTCAGTCGCGAGGTTACTGAAGGATCACAGTTAGCCGCCAGAGATGTAGAGACCACGCGATTGTGCAGTCGTGCAGTCATGAGAGATAGTCATGATTAAGAGATAACTGCCAAGATTTGGCGACTAACCGTAGTCACGAAGTCGCGGGATGAAAGATGCTAAGTGCCTAACATCATGTGATTTTGTCATAGCCGTCCAATCAAGATGAAGATCAAGGGTCTACACGAAGTCTCTGATGTTAACTAGGGTTAATGAAATCTTTCTGAGACTTGGAGTCTACATTGTTCAGAGCTAATTGTAGTCAAGGTGCGGTCAAGGTGTGGTTGAGTTAAGTCTTATAGAGACTTAGAGACTAAAGGCTAGTCTCCTAGTCTCCAAGTAAACCCACAGTTAAGGAAAAGTCTCAGAGACTTAGAGACTAGTGTAGTCGCAAAGTCTCGAAGAGAATTAGAGTTAAAGGTGAGGTACAAACCAGTTAAAAGCAGCCAGTCTGAGGGTGACAAGTGTCAAATTACAGTGACTTTTGGGCTAAATATGTAGAAAATAGAGAATTTCAAGGGATAAAATGTGCACATAATACAAATGATTTAATGATTTAAAAGTTATAGTATGTGCATAATATTAAAGAAGAAATCAATCAGATTTGCATAGGTAAGACAAAAGGATAAAGTTTTCAAAGTGCAAAAGATTAAAATAATATTGAAGGATTAGGGCATTATCTTTCCATAGTTTGTGCAACATTTTTTATTTTTTTAAAATCTGGAAGATATATTTTCACGGAGGTTGCTCAGAGAATGGAAAATCAGATTTTTCCAAACAAATGTAATCAGATTTGAAAGGCTTCTCAGTGGCAGAATAAAGGAGGTGTGCAGAGCATAAGATCAAACACAGAAAAGACAATAAAATCATATTTTGAGGATTTTGAAAAGGCAGAGTAAAGTCAGATTTTGAAACCACCGGTGGAGTTCAGATTTCTTTGGAGAGAAAAGGCAAGTGGGATCAGATTGCAAGGAGGACAGGTGTGAATCAGACAGAGGTCTTAGGGTTTTCCTTTCTTCTATATCTTCTCTTCTTTTCTAAGTTTTGAGTGTTCCCTGTCCCTGTCTTCTACTTTGTTGTAGGGGTTTCAGACTGAGTTCTGCCTCTCTTCCAGATGTTTCAGAGCAGGATCCAAGTTTGGTTTCTTCTGTAATATATTTCTCTCTTCTTTGCATAAAAAGTGTTCTGATTTCTTTTCACTTCTGAGAAGAACATCATTGTAACAACAAGATTTATGAATGAATCTCAACGCTGTTTTTTTATCACATCAAGTTGTCTCCATATTGTTTCTAAATCATATAAACTAGGGCATTAGGGTGTTTTAATTTTTTCTGTTGTTGATGAACAATAGAGTTATTCAAGGAATAACTGTTATTTAGAATTTGTTTTCAGATTTGTATGAGTTGGAGTATCAAGGGTATTGCCAATCTTGTCTTTCCAGTGGATGTTGGTTATGTACTGCCTATTCCAAGGTCTCTTTCAAGGAGAGGGATAAATTATTTGAGTAGAAAAGTTGCATATCTGAACACACAAGTGGATTAATAAGAAGAACTTGATTGATATAGTTTGTTGTATGTAAGGCATATAAACACATCAGACAAAGTTGTTTTCCTTTGTTCATAATCTCTTTTGTATGTGTATGTTAGACTTTGTTGCCCATAGGATAAGGCACTGGACTATGAAAGATTTGAGATGTTACAGAGATCCATACATCAAATCATAATTGAAAAACCATTTCATATTCATGTTGTTAGAGGTTAAGATTGCTCTGGTTTTCAGACTTACTCTCTGCAAGTAAATATTGCATGTAAATTTGATAAAGTATTGAGGTCTTTGTTACCTAAGGGTCTGAAACTAATCCACAATTATATATCTGCAAGCTTGTGTTTGTCACAAAGGAATCATGTATGTGTAGATAAGGCAATACCCGCCTGAGTGATGTGGAGCTCGAAGAAGAAGGAGGATATTATCCAATCCTCATCAATTAGGCTTTGCCTTGATAGAATAAGTGGTTGGGAGTTATAGAGTTGATTAAGTTTATAATCTATTTTGTGATTCAGCAAGAAAAATACCTAACAAATTGGCAACTCTACTAGGGATCAAAAGTACTAATCCATAATCTCTGGTTGAAGATTGATTTATAAATACTAAAGTTGAGTTTTTGCTAGTTTAGGTCATTCTAGTAGTATTCATATTTCCCAAGCTTGTGTTGGGTGGCAAATCTAAAAGAAAATCTCTGAAATCAGTGCAAAAGTGAAACATTTTTACAAATATGAATACTAGGTAAAAAATGAGAGATAACCCAGAAGTTGAGTTGGACAGTAGGATCCCAACTACTTCAAAAACTAAGTTGTCTTGGAGAGAGAAGAGGAACCAAGAAAACATTAATGAATCTTCTCCTAGAAATGAAGATGACAGCACTAGAAGGAAGGGTACCAATCAGTCTAGTCATGAGGGGAATACCTCAGAGTACAAAAATACACCAGACCTTGGACTAGAAACCTATGCAGTTACTACTACTTCTATTGAGAGAGAAGGAATTGACACAATTAGCTCAGACTCTGAAGCTCCTTCTGACGAGCTTGTAGAGGAAGAAAGAATCCTCATAAGACAACTAGCCCTTATTCAACAAAAGAAAAGGGAAAAAGATAATAAAAAGAAAAAACACGAGCAGAAGGATGTTGACAAATTTAGAAGAAGATCTCTAAGACATCAAGCTACAAAAAATGTTGAGAAGTCTCGCAGAGACCAAGAGACTCCAAACACCCATAAAGGTTTAGGTCCTCAAGCCTTCAAAGATAAAGGAAAAAAATAAAGTTACAGAAAATGAAGTTGAGGAACCAAATATCACAAAAACCTGATTGAGCAAATGTCTAAGCTATACATTGATCTTGAAAAGATTAAAAAAGAAAGAGAAATTATGGCCAGGATGTTGGAGAAAGTTGAAGTAGAAGCTTCTATTATAGAGATGAAGAAAAAAATTGACTTCTTGCAGTCTACTACAATCTCTTATGCTAATACAAATAATGCTACAACATCAAGAAACAAGGATTCTTCTTTCAAAAACCATAGAAAATTCTTTGCTCCTAAAGATACTGACAAATTCCAAAGGAGAGAACTTCCTGCAGAAAGGTACAAACAATTTTCTTTTATTGGAATTCCAGGTTACCCTAATGCAATACCAGAAGATATGGGAGAAAAATTTCCAAAATTTTCAGGAAATAATGTTGTAACTTGTGACGAGTATTTAAGAATTTTTTTTGATGTTATAGATGATCTAAATATCAATCATGAGGTTGTCATAATGAAAAGTTTTGTACAATCCTTAGTAGAAGATGCTAGGGAATGGTTTAGTAGTCTATCTCATGGTTCTGTAGGAACAATCGATGAACTGATTGATCTATTCAAATATCAATATGGTGATAAGACTAATGAAGGATTTTTGCTCAATGAATTCAACAATATAAAGAAGAATTCAAATGGATAAGTAATTGAGTTCAACACAAGATTCCAACGAGCCATGCATAAGTTGTTTCAAAAAATGAAGTTGGATCAAAAGGTATGTCTTGCTACCTATCTCAATGTTTTTGAATCAAAATTGGGTTATGCACTTAGAGATAAGAATCCAAGAACTCTAACAGAAGCTTACAAAACAACTGTGAATATAGAGATGAATAGGAGGGTATCAGGAAAATTGGGTAAAAGTGATGATCCACGGTTTAGTAGGAGTAATCAAAAGGAACCTGAATACAGAGAATACAAGGCTCCACAGAATAACAGACCACCCTATAATAATAACTATAACCCACAAAATAGGATGCAGAATTATCCCTATGGTACCCAATTCAAGGATGGAAAGCATATTGCTCCACCAAGGAAAGACAAACCCGAGAATAGGACTCATGATCCCCTATATAAAAATACTATTCACATGTGTAATGATGAATTTTGGTGTGAGGCTTGTGAGGCACCGCACAATCCTAATTTTTGCATTATTTCTTTAGATATAAAAGCAAATGAAGATCAAGAAAAGGATGAAAATGAGCTATGTGATTATAGTATGAATAATTCTTATTCATGTCATGATATGGATTCTGATGAGGAGATTGAAAATCATGACATATATGGCTCGCAAGGTAGAATGGAAGTTCATCAGCAACAAATCTTGTCTAATAGTGAAGAGGAAGATAGGGTTGATTGCATAAGGTGTTGTGGCCAAAACAGTCAGGAACCCTCAATAGTGAGAAAAGCCTCTGATGAAGAAAAATCTAGAATCACTGCTGATCTAGTGAACAAAGCAAGAAATAACTATCACCTAAGAAATAGAGTTGTGGGTAATGTTGGTAGTCATCCATTGGGCATCTTCATTAAAGAAAATAAAACAGATGCCAAATATGTACCAAAAAGAGATGGGCCTGGGGAAAATTAAAACAAACCTAAGGTCAAGATAGTAAACAAAGCTAATGAACCAAAAGATGTACATGTAGAAAAGGCTAAAATGCCAGAGGCAAGTTCTTCCTCCCCCAAAGTTGAAAATAAGAAATCTAAGAAAGAAGATCATGTTGTGAATATTCAAATAGAGGAAAACAATATTATTATAGAAAAACCTAAAACCTCTGATGTAAACTATACTCCAGTGGATATGGGCCAGTGTTTATCTCAGATGACTATGAAGGTCCCATTCCTAGAAATGATTAGGATAAAAGAAAACAAAGAAAAAGTTATTTCAGTGTTGAATAATGTATCACCAGTAAAACCTCAGAAACCAGAAAATATTGAAAAGAAACTCAACAATAAGGGAATTGAACCTGAGGGGATGATCTCTGAGATCCCTTAGATTTACTTAAACACAAATACTTCTGCAGGGGTTGTTGGCCCCTTTTTCTTGACATTGGTAATAAATGGAAAGATGCTCAAAAATTACATGATAGACTCAGGAGCATCTAATACAGTCATGCGTGCAGAAATTATGAGATCCATGGGATTGCAAGTAGATACTCCTCATGGGAGGTGTCAAGAAATGGACTCAAGAGAAATCCCTATTGTTGGAACCATTGAAGCCTTACCTTAAAAATTATCCATATGCCCAGATACAATATTGATTATGAGTGTACTGATTGTTGATATCCCACCACATTATGGCATGTTGTTGTCCAGAAAATGGAGTGCTTCAATGGGGGGCAGCATTCAATGTGACTTGTCCTATGCCACTTTCAATATAGCTAGAAATAATGTAAATGTGTCTAGAGAGGGAAGAAAACCTCATTTGATAGAATTGCACGAGGATACAAATATTAATTACTGTGTTGATATTGACATGGAAAATTTCAGAATCAAAAGGAGTGCTCACCAATGTGAAAATATTGATCCTTTGGTGAAAGAGTTAACTACACAGAGTGATGGTTTATGGCAAATGTATTTTGATGGAGCCTGCTCAAAAGAAGTATCATGAGCTGGAATTCTACTTATATCTCCATCAGGTACCACATTCAAATATTATTTTATGTTATCTTTTCAGTGTACAAATAATACAACAGAATATGAAGCTTTCTTTCTAGGGCTGGACATTGTTGCTAAACATGGTATAAAGTGTTTAAAATTTTATGGTGACTTGGAGTTAGTAGTATCCCAAGTAAGGTCCAAATATGTTGTGAATAATGACAGACTAAAGATGTATAGACATGTTATTTGGGACCAAATAGAATTTTTTGATGCCTTCAATATAAATTGGATAGAAAGGTCTAGAAACATTATGGAAAATTTCCTAGCTAATGTTGCTTTGAAAACTGATGATTTGACCTTAAATGGGGTATCAATTGTTGAGGTTAAAAGAAGACCAGTTGTCCCGGAAAATATTTACAATTGGCAAGTATTTGAGGATGACCAAGATATCCTTAGATTTCTTCAATGCCTTGATCATTATGAATACCAGCACATAGATTGCAATAATTTACTTGAGTTCATTGATGGTAAGGATTGCATACTGGGGGATGAGGTTGTCCAACTAAGTTCTAACCATATTCCTAAGGGATTGGTAAAACTAGAGGCATTATTTGATAGTCAGAATGAGCATATAGCAAAAATAAGCAATGCCAAGATTGAGGATTTAGAGGAGATAAATTTGGGATCAAAGACCACTCCTCAGGTAGTTTATATTGGAAAAGGGTTGGATTCCCATGTCAGAACCAATTTGATAAAATTATTGAGAAAACATACGCATGTGTTTGCATGGTCATATGAAGATTTAAAAGCTAATAGGGAAGACCTTTTCCAGCATGAAATCCCACTCAAAACATATGTGAAACCATTTAGACAAAAATAGAGACCCATTAATCCATTTTTGGCTCCCAAGATGCAACAGGAGTTGATGAAAATAAAGGATGCTAAAATTATCCAGCCTATCAGTCATTCAACTTGGGTTTCAAATCCAGTACCAGTGAGAAAAAAGAATGGTGATATAAGATTGTGTGTTGATTTCAGAAATCTGAACATTGCATCCTTGAAAGACAATTATTCTTTACCAAATATGGAAGCAATGTTGCATAAGGTTATTGGTTGTGAGTTGTTATCAATGATGGATGGCTTTTCAGACTACAACCAAGTACTTGTGAAAGAGTCAGAACAATTTAAGACTGCATTTACTACTCCATGGGAAACTTATGTATATGTTAGAATGTCATTTGGATTAATAAATGCAGGAGAAACTTTTCAGAGAGCCATGGATGTAGCATTTAAAGATTTTATAGATCTATTCATGGTTATCTACCAAGATTATCTAACTGCATTTTCTAAGAAAGCAGTGGATCATTGTGAACATCTAAAAAAAAAATTCAATAATGCTTTAGAATATGGTGTTTCACTAAATCCTAGAAAATGTCATTTTGCAGTCACAGAAGGAAAGCTATTGGGACATATAATGTCCAAAGATGGAGTAAGGATAGACCCTAAGATAATAGAAGCTATTCAAAAGGTCATTGCTCCAAAGAATATAAAAGGTGTGCAATCTTTCCTAGGAAAGATTAATTTTGTTAGAAGATTCAAAGTATTTAAAGAAAGATGCAAAGTTCCATTGGAATGAAGAAGCTCAGTTAGCATTTGAAAAAATTAAACAAGCAGTACAGGAGGCCCCTGTTTGAAAATCTCTTGATTATAGTAAGCCCTTTTCTTTGTTCTCATTTGCATCTTTTCATACCATTGTTGTTGTTCTACTACAGAAGGATGAGGAGGGATTTGAACATCCAATTGCATTCTTTAGCAAATCTCTCCAAGCTGTAGAATTAAACTATGAAATGATGGAGAAGCAAGCATATGCCTTGGAAAAAAGTTGTTAAATCATTTAGACCCTACTTGGTTTGTGCCAAAGTTCTTGCATATGTACCTCATTCAGCAGTGAAGGATATTCTTACCCAATCAAAAGTGGTTGGTAAGAGATGTAAATGGATTAATAGAATTCAAGAATTTAACCTATAAATCCATATTACTAAATTGGTTAGAGGACAAGGTCTAGCAAAACTTATGACAAAAGAAAATCTAGACTTGGTACAAGTGAATAATGTAGTGATACAAGATTCAACAATAACAAGTATTGAAAGACAACCATTCTATGTTGATATCATGTATTACCTTAAAAATGCCAAGTGTCCTGAAGTCATGTCAGATAATCAAAAGAGGAGTCTCAAACTACAAGCTTAGAAGTACACCTTAGGTCAAGGAGATATGTATTGGAAAGATATAGATGGTGTACTATTTTTATGTTTAGATAAGAGCCAAGTTGAGAAAGTACTAGTTGAAATGCATGCTGGAGTATGTGGTGGGCATTTTTCTGCTAAAACTAATGCCCATAAGATTTTGAGGGCTGGATATTATTGGCCTGGTATATTTAAAGATATTCATGCATTTGTTAAAAAATGTGAGCCTTGCCAGAGGTTCTCAAATAAGTTAAAATTCTCAGGTGCCCTGTTGTTGAACCCTGTGAGTGTTGAAGCACCTTTTGCAATGTGGGGTATTGATTTTATTGGAGAATTTTTAGAGATAATCCAGTGGAAGACACAGTTGGATACTTGTTACCACTAGCTATCTTACAAAGTGGATTGAAGCTATTCCCACTAAAAAAGCAACAAGCAAAGTGGTTACTGATTTTTTACTATAAAATATTTTGACCAGATTTGGTGTCCCTGCCAAGCTAATAATGGATAATGTTATGTGTTTTAGATCAGATGAGATCAAGGATTTCTACAATGAATATGGGATCATAATGTCATATTCATCCCCATATCATCCTCAGGCAAATGGCTAGGCAGAATCCAACAATAAAAGCATTTTGAAGATTTTAAGGAAGACCTTGGAGAAGAACAAAAGAGCTTGGTACACAAAGTTGAAACTAGCTCTATGGGCTGATAGAATAACAGTCAAGAAAGCCACTGGTAAGTCACCATTTTAACTTGTATATGGTTTACAATCTAGAATTCCTATGATTAATTTATTACCTGTATACAAGTTTATTCAATAAGAAGAGCTATAAATGTTTGACCCAATGAAAGATAGAATAATGCAACTAGTAGAACTTGATGAAATCATAAGAGAAGGTCAGAAAGAGAATATAAAGATGCAAAAAAAAAATGAAGTATCTTTTTGATAAGAGAGAAGGTTGCGGAAAATTTATACCTGGTGACCTTGTACTCCAATGGAATGTAAGAGCAGAGGATAAAGGAAAGCACAAGAAATTTGAATCCTTATGGCTCGGACCCTTTATTGTTTCTCAGAACTTTGGTAAAGATTCTTATATCTTAAAAAACATGGATGAGGAAGAATATGAGTTGCCAATGCATGGGCAATTCTTGAAGCCATTCTTCAGTTGAGAATGAAAATTTTATGCACAGTAAATTTTTATATTATATGTATAATAAGTGTGTTTCTTTCAGTTGTGTGTTTCTTTCTGCGATAGGTTAGTCAGCGTCTTTTGAGTGATCTGCAACCAGATATTCTATGGTTCTTGATATAAACTTGTGTTTAAACATCCTTAGATAGAGCCACTGTTGGTTGTATTTCCAGTTTTGTAGTATGACCAGAAATGTTTTGAAATCCTCAGTCATTTTCATGCTTAAGAGTTGAAATTCTTGTCCAATGTTGTAATTGTTCCTTGCAAATAATGATTTTAGCCACAAACCTAGTAAAAAATGTCCAAAACCCTAAGTCCTAGGTTTGCCTCTGTTTGAAAATGGCTAAAACCCTAAATATCTCAGTCATAGTTCTATTTTGAAGTTATTTTTTCGTAACTTAAAATCTTTGATAAATCATGTGCTTTTTAAAGTCAGTCGCTAAGTCTCGTAAAGCTCTGAGAATATTCCATTTTGTCATGAGACTTAGCAAAAGTGCCTTGTCGTGTTATCTCCCAAGGAAAATAATATACCTCAAATGGAAGGGAGACTTAGCGCAAATTGTCAATCTTAAGTCATATCCAACGATGGTCGGGAAGTCTCGTGATAAACCTAGCAGTGAGAAAATCATTCAGTGACACTGAGTTTCTTTGGTCGGGAAGTCTCCTAAAGTAAACCATGGTTAGATGTTAATTTCAATATTAGTGTTGTCACTGGGTCACAGAAGAAATCAAGAGTTAAGTGAAAAATCATGAGACTTGGCAACAACCATCATATGAAAGAAGATATAACGGTTGGTGCTAAGTCGCTGAGAAATTTTGAAAAGTCAAAGATGATCCAGCGATTAGGAGACAAAAGGATAATATTGAGACACGTGTTTAAAAGTCATGTTGTCTCTGAGGAAAATTTAAAGTGATATATACATCTGGAGACTTGGAGATAATGGTCACGTAGTCTCATGAAAAAATAGGGTTTGCTTTAAAAATTTGGAGACGCAACGCAGACCATCAGATGTAGATAAGAGAAAGATCTATGGTGGTCGGGTAATCTCCAGATAAGTATGATAAGTGTAAAATTATTTAGCTATTAAGAGATAAAGTATAGCCGCATTGTCTCAAGATAAATTATGATTTAAAAAGTTTTCTCATCGACAAGGAGATTACACAGTCGCCGAGTCTCTAAAAGGAAACCAAGGTTTAAAGATGAGTTATTAGTTCCTTTAGTCGCGGAGTCTCTGAAAGAATATGGGTTAAATAATTTCATTTGGTGACAAAGAGATAACCGTTGATCAGGAAGTTGATCGTGTAGCAATCTCCAATCTCAGGAAGAAACCATAGTTAAGGGTAATTCTCAGTGATAAGGAGACAATGCAGTCGCGAGGTCGCTGATAGGAGAACCAGAGTTTGAGTAAAGAGTTTTCTTCAGCGCCAGGATGTACAGTTGCCAGCCAATGGAAATGAAGATATTTATGATAAGTGTGTTAAAAGGTAGTTGAGTTGTATGCAAGACAGGCAATCAGATCAGATCTGGATCCTCTTTCAAATATAATAAGGGTTTTTTTACGAAAAGCACTCATTCAAATTTGATCTCTTGTCACTTTCAGAGGCTACGGCTAGAACATAAATTGATTTCACAGCATGAATAATTGAAGACAGAAGTGATTGAATTGCAATCTATGATTTGTGCATTGATGGTTCTGAAATAAATACAGATTATCGGTAATCATTGCATTTCACTAAGAGTTTATTGTTTTTAGAGCGAAAATTTGCTAAGTAATCAGCGTGTGTAGAAAACAGAGCTTCTCGGATTTGTAGAGTGAAAGAAGCAGGTTTTCAACCCGGAATCTAGGTAATTACATTTATAATCGGTGCCCCAGAGTAATTTGAGTGACTTACAGTTGGAATTGAGTGATCTGGAGATAGATTTGTTTCAATATTGGTGAAGATAAAGTGTGAATAGAATAGAAGATAAGATGAGTCAAGCCATGAGCGTAGCTTCTACCAGCGGGAAAAGTGGTGGTGTAGAGGATGATATGAAAGGGAAGAGTTACTCAGAGGAATTCATCACTCTGTTGCCTGGATCCAGTCAGAATAGAAAGGTAAATGCCGACAATCTCATAGATGATTTGTCATATATTAGGGATGCCAAAACTCTAGGTTCTTCTGGTATTCTCTTTTCAATTACTTCTATTAAAATAGTGATGAATTTGTTCCAATTTTAAACCCATGGACTTGTGGATTAGCCAAAATAGTAGTCCCAACTATATTTGTAGATGTTGATTTCATTCTAGAGATGGCCAATAGGTATGATGTCCTTACTAGGACTGTAAAAAGGGATGATGGGAAATCCCTAGTAACCCTAGATAGGAATTCATTCATGAAGGCATTCAATGTCTATTACCCAATGGCCGCAGAGATAAATTTGAAAGCTTTAGAGGCCAGATATACAAGAGAGTCTGGCATTACATCAAAGTTGATCCAGGAGTATCATGTGCCTAGAAAGATGAGAAATTACATAGCACCTATCCCAAGAAATTCTCCCTATTATTATAAGGACCTCAACTTCTACATGAAGTATATTTCATATGCATTATGCAGAGTTTTGGGAGTGGATGGAGGGCCTAAAAGGATAAGTGCAGACATCCTTATGGTTGTCTTGGATATGCAGATCCCTCATATCAGCACAAGCTATGATTATATTCAGTATATAATCGATAAATGCATCAAGGTTTTGTGGATATCAGAAACAAGGAGGAAAATCCTAAATTCATTCATTATTCCATATTAATGCATTTGATTATGTATTACAATTTTCCTCTCACAGATTTTCATAATTTGAGGCCACAAAGGTTTTATCAGAATCAAGCCAACCCAATACAATTTTGGTTAAGAGTGTGGAACTACACCTCAAGGGGGCAAGAATTTTGTGCTTTTCAGAATTGGATAGTATATCCAATCCTCAAGTGTCTAGGTATAAACAAGACTAGGTTTCCAGTGAAGGTGTTTCAATTGTTGAGGCCATGCCAATATGTTGATAAATGGCCAGCAGACCACAACTGGGGGGATTTTTATTATGAGAAGAATTATACTTTGATAAGGGTTTATGGTTGTACTCACCCACCCACCCCATGTTCTACCTTTCCATGTGCCACCCAGAATTGCAGCAATAGAATTTATTAGACAGTTGATTTTAATAGACAGGGAGCACTTGGCTCCTCATAGGAAGGGTACACTTACCCCTAGATAGTTCAGAATCTACGACTTCACAATTGGTAAAAGGGCAGTGGATCCAGTGAATAATTGGATGATCCATTATAGAATGAATGTAGCCCTGTGTAGATATACTGCCACATAAGGTTTCATAATGAGTGCAAAGAAGCTCTTAACAACCACCATTCCTTATACAAAAGAACATGAGCAGTGCATGGAGGAAGACCTCATTAGAAACATATTGGAAGATGAAGAGGTCAATCAAAGGGTAGACAAGTTTAATGAATTAATGGACTTGGAGAAACAAGTGAAGAGGAAAGGAATCTCTTTTCGGGGTTTCTTCCTAGATTTTCCATATTTGAAAAGACTTGATGCCATGATTGAGTCTTGCAATTTGCTATGTGTTCAACTTGAAGATGCACTGGAAGTGAAGGATAAAGGCCATAAAGGGAATTATTCATTAGAATATGATGAGGATAGTGATGAAGACTATTCAGTTCCTAGCTCCCCTCCAATGGATCAGCCATTTGTTGAAGAACAGGTAGTAGAGGGAGAGAATATAATTGACCTGACAGAGGTACCTGAGATCGAAATCACTGATGAGCCCCCACTAAAGAAACAAATAATAGAAACAGGGGAGCCATCACATGATAAGAAGAAAGAAAATAAAAAAGGATAGAATTAGTGCTCTCATCACTGGTGATAGAGCTTATGATCATCAGCTTAGGAAGCAGATAAGACAAGGAAAGAAGCTGCAAAAGGATGATGAAGAGGAAATTGAATTGCCTCTTTTAACATGCACATATGAGAGATTGTTGCATCAAGAGCAATTCCTAAATGATGATAACTTTATTAAAACTAAAGAATTTAAAGAGTTTCTTATCTGGAATAAGAAGAAGCAGATGGGTGCACAACTGCAATTGGTAGGAGGAGATCTAGTAACAGGTGAGGCCTTGCAAGCATTGCAGGATTATGATCCTGATTCAGAACAAATAACACCAGAGGAGGCTAGGCAGCTGGTAAATCCATTGGAATGTTATTGGTAGAAGAATGGGATTTAGCCTCAGCCTTCATAATTGACCAAATAAGGAAACAACCTGATGTCAAGCTATCATTAGAAATATAGGTTGGAGAGATGATAAGAGGATTTGGATATAATCCAAAATCCCAAGCCCTAGCAATGTGGAGCTTAGCTCCAAAGGATCAGAAGCCTTCCTTGCTGAACATACAAGAGAAAATGGAGGGGGACAAGATCATTTGGTCTGTCCATAACACAAGAGACTTGGAAATTTCCCAAGTTCTCACCCATTTTGCACAGATGAATGAGGCTAAGGTTGCCCAGATGTCTGAGAGGTTTAAAAAACTGGCTAGTGAAACCAGTGGTATAGTTAAGGACAGGGAATTGTGTCTGGTAAAGATTAAGGCACAGGAGAAGCTAATAGCAGAATTGACACAAAAACTGCTGGAGATGCTTGAAGTTGCCCCTGCAGAGCACCAAGAAGGAAAAGATGTTGAAACTCAAATAGAGGAAATAGAGCATGCTGCAGCAGAGACAGGGCAGGTGATTGATGAGCATAACAACGTTGTTTTAGGAGCAATGAATTAAATTTTGCAGCATAGGATCAATATAATAAAAGATAAAATAGATATAGTATATGGTGCCTATGGTAAATTGTCAGGCCTGCAAGTAGAAGTGAATAATTTTGTTTCAATTTTGAACCCTTACTATGCTACATGGTCAAGGAGAACAAGATTATTTGAAAGGTTAGCATCTTTGCAACCACATAGATCAGATCTGCTAGAAATAGTAACCCAAGTTGGGGTGGAGATAGAACAGATAGGGGAAACCTTGTCCTTTTTCAAAGGCAAGGTAAATAAGATTGAGGCAAGATTAAACATGTTTGGGCCTAATTACAACAGGTTTGTGCCACCAATCAGATCAGAAGATAGTCAAATCAAGCCATTAGGGGTATGGAGCTCATAATTTGACACTCTGCTACCTAATAAAGAGGTGTATCTTTTTGACAAGGGAGAATTGGATATGGAAAGATATAACAAGATTCTAGATGAAGCATTTAAAGCAGAAACATATTTCAACAAATTCATTATAGATGTCAAACGCATTACGAATGCAAGGTGGGAGAGGCAGAAGACCCAATTGGAGAACATACAGAGCTTTGAATGGCCCAAGGAAGAATATGTCATAGCATGGGATGTTTTGACAAAGCCCAAGAAGAAAAATCATGTCACTGTTGACCTGGACATCATTGATGAAGAATAGGAGGACACATGGCACCTGCTCTTTGAGCATAGGGAGGTTAGCTATCTTGAAGACTAATGTAAATTAGATTGTAATTGAGGTCACTAAGTCTTGCTACAAATATTAGAAGCTATCCTGAACACATACAAACAAAGGCACCAAAGATCACAAGAAGACAAAGACAAAATCAGATTTCATTCTTCATTTTTGTCCATCCATCGCTTGGTTCTTTCCTGTCTTTTTTCTTTTCTATATTTTAGGGTTAGGTCTTAAAACCATCTAAAACTTATTGTATCCTTACTTCTTAAGGATTCCAAGATGGTTTTAGCCTATAAATAGAGCATATTGTAACATTTTGAAAGATGGTGGAATATAATTACAAGGCATACTACTACAATTTTGTCTGAGCCTTTGTACTTTTTGTCTATTGAATGTATTTTGAAGCATTTAGACATTAATAAAATACATTGAAATCTTTGTTTTATATCTTGTGTTGTCTCTTTTATTCTTTTTTCAAGCTTTTATGTGTTTATTTGTAAGGCATTTAACTACATCAACTGCAAGGTAGTTGTGCAATCATTTGTGAGGTCCTTCAAGGAAGGAATAATTCTTTCAGGTGATCCCAGGAAGCTGAATACTGATTTTAAGATCTAGTAGCAAGGATATAGGAGTGAGTAGATAGTTTTTAAGGCATTCTATCTAGGTTGCATTTATTTTCATTAGTCACCTAATTGTGGATTTACATTCAAGATTGACTCTGTAGCCCATAGGATCAGGCATTGGTTTATAGTTTTGCAAGTAATTGTTCAATCATCCAAATATTTAAGAACAATCATTCAATTAAATTACATTCATAAGTAATTGTATTCACGGAGTATACAATTCAGTTTGCTGATTCCTTCAAGAAAGAATCAAATAGGTTGCCCCTCCTAAGTTCAGAGAACTATAAAAGGAAGAAGGATGAGAATCCTTATCACATTACTATTTTTTGTTCTCAAGATAATATTTTAGCTTATTAAGCTCTGTATCAGATTATTCACAGTCATTTGTATAGTTATTTACTTATTGGTACAATAAAAGGCATTCAACAAACTAGTAAGAAGACATAATCCACTATAACTAGTACTGTAAATCAGTAATCATTTAAAGGTAATACTTGCCTGAGTCAGTGGAACTCAAAAAAGAAGGAGGATCTTATCCAATCCTCATCAATTAGGCTTTTCTTGCATATAGAATATTGAAAATATACAAGAGCAAGCATTCATACTGGTTTTAAAAGATACTTGCAAGTAAAATCCCTAATAGGAGGCACAACATCTCATTGAAACCACAAGTGAAAGTTTGAGTTCTTTTCTCTTTTCATAATATCTCTTCTTTTTCTGACTCCCCACTTCAAATATTTCCATGGGTCCTAAACAATTCAAAATTCACCTAAGGGCTTATAAACAAGGTGATGCCTATCATCAAGCAATTTATATCTTGTCTTGTTATTAGCATATCTAATAAATATGCACTTTTTACCTATGGTTCCAACTTCTTTCTAAGCCCCTAAAACTAAAGCATGGCATCTACAACTAAAAACTCTAAAAAAATGAATTTTGGACTTGCAGTGATACCTAGCCTCAAAAGATGTCATACTTTTCAAAGAAGGACAAAGCTCAGTATTACTTCAACCAAATATCAATAATCCAATTATTTGTAGTAGAGTAAACGCCTAATAGCACCACCAAGGGTTAAATCATCCTTACTATAATACCATTATATTAGTAGTATAAGATGTGGTATATTGCTATGTAATTCCTTTTTTAAAGGAATTATTATCAAATCCATACGAAATGTACCTACCACATTATTACACTTCAAAGTTCGAATGCTTAAACAAAATTGGCCATCGAAATACTTTTTTCTTAAATGCCCAAAATCATTGGACTTTCTTTTCAAAAGAAAATCCATGTCATCGTTAAAAAGTCATCAATGAACAACAAAGAGTAGTGACATCCTTCAGACTAAAAAAAATTGAAATGTCACTTACATTACTCTGGTCCAACCAAAAAAATGGTTCACCATGAAGAATCCTTGGGAAACCTTTTTCTATGTATTCACCTATAATATTTGTCTTAAAAATAGGAAGAACTACAACTATTTAATGTCACTAGATATCAATAGGAAAAGGTAGATGCAACTTATCAAATGTCAAATTCATTGTGGAGACATATGAATAGTCTCAACAATATTGATAACCATAATATATTGAGGCATGGCTTTGCAACATAACCTAGCAAGGTATCCATGTTAATATTTGGTTTACAAAATCTTGTATACATCTTTAGAGAATTAAATTGAACATGGTTATTTTCCAATGCAGTTTGGTCCCATAACTTATTGATTGTGAATAGCTCAAGGCGATCCTTCTTAAAGTGGATGCATATTAAACATTAGGTAAATATATTACATTTCTATTTGGAAAAAAAAAACTTATATTATAATGTCTTGTAGGGTGCGAGGAGAATTATTTGCAATAGTTACAAGAGACAACTTTTTATCTTGATATGGTCAAAGGAGATCTCTTTCTAAGTAATTTATCTAGTAACACAAGTATTCAATAAGCATGCATCTATGAATTTACTATTAACTTTCTCATTATTTGAAGTAGAAAGCCTTGTTGCGATAAAAAAAATTAATGTGGATTTTTGTTTGTCTTATTATGAAGAAAACAATGATCCCAAAATAGCTCTCCCAAATCCTTGACTTTTCCCACCTCAAATGCCACAGGCTTGTCTTCAAGAAGGTGAATAGAGGCTATTTAAAAGACTTAGGATGGTTAAAGGTTAACATATGAGGGTGTGTAGTCTCTCCCACTCTTTGGGCTTAACTTGAACATATGAGAGTATTCCTAGAGGTATACTTGAATAAACACTTTTTTTTATAAAAAAAGGAACATTTATATAATCTACACAACCATGTTGAAATGTAAACTTAACCCCAATAACTATCATTAATTTAAATTTAATTGGCTAGAATAATCTCTTTATAGCTTATTTAAATACTTTCCACATGTATTCTGAAGATAACAATATTAATGTAATTCCTTAAGATTAACTTTTCATACTCTTTAACAATTGTAGAGCAAAAACATGTTGTAAATGGTTCCTTCTCAATGTAGTATTTTATTTCACTTAAGATGACACTGAATTGCAAAAAAATAAGTACCAATATACTTATAATTCCTATTTACCGATGAATGATTGTGATGATTTTAATGGGCATGGAAGGTCAAAGGTTCCTACTAACGAATTCCTTATTGGGTAAGAGAGATATACCCAACCATGACAAGAAACAATTATATATAACAACCAAGGTATTATGTCAAGTAAATACTTATGCTCAATAATTTTTCTTTGGACTCATGGAAGATTCTATATAATAGATAAAAGACCATTGTATATACTAAGTATGTAATAGATCTAAATGTTGCAACATTTTCAAATGTCCATCATGGCTGTATCATGAAATATGGTGGAATAAAGTTTGCAAGAAGAGGCCTTATCACACCACTTACTCCAAAACAATCCAAAATATCAATGATTTACTAAGAAGAATTTTTTTTACATACATCTAATACGATAGCTTCCTTTCTGCGACATAGAGAGAATCTCTAAATGTCCAGAAACAATCAAATATGAAACCCTAGCTCGTATTTTGCATTACGGCACTAAGACATTATTTGTACATCTTTTGGAGGAACATTTGCACTCTTAATTTGGTAGCCATTTAGTGCATGTATAGATGTAGCATTAAACAATTATTTTGTATCTTTACATGATTATAACCTTACTTGATATCTATGTCTCATCATATCTCTAAGATATTCAAAATCATGAACGAGTACTTCATATTGTCTTGAATCAAGAATACAAATGTTTCAGAATATTTTCTTAGCATCTTCATGATCTTATCAATCACTTCATCACTAAAATAATTATATAATGCATCTAGCAGATCAACAACTTCATCATATTCTTTTGTATTCTCATCTTCATAGGGAAATCCTTCATCTTTATGCTCTATCATAACAACTACATAATTTATATGATTACGGGGAAGGAAATAGCCTTCGCCCATAAAGAAGAGACCTAAAAATGTACATTATTTATTCTCATGAATTACAATATTTTGTTCTTTGAAATCTCTTAGATTTGGGGCTTTCTATCTATCATATTGATGCGGTCTTTTGAAGAAATCATGATTTTAGGGAATGTTATGTAAACATTGACTCTTGCTGAAATGGGTTGCAACATTGGGAGGTGGCAACCTTTTTATCATCCATCGGAACTTTGCATGACAAGTCTTTCACAACATCCATTAGTTTGTCGAGTTTTTCTTTGGTAGTTAGGGGATTAGTTTGAGTTATCTTCTTAGGTAGAGTCAACATGACATTATCTCTCTTGATGTGTTTTCTAGATGCCATGGTATTGCTTTCAATATTGAGGGAAACAAAATATGCTTCCCCAAGTGTTTGTATTTTTTTAAAATCTTTGAGTTAATATAACCAATCTTGGCATCAAATACAACATAGTACAAAACAAGCCACATGGATTCATTATGAATTAAGTGATTTGGAACTTTCCACATTGTCATCATAAACCTAATGTTAAAATCCATGATTGTTTCATTTACTCCTTTACTAATGGTTATGAGTTCATGAATGATAAACTTGGGATCAACTATATATCCATATTGTAGTGTAAAGATCGTCATGAATTCTTCACATGTGTATATACTATTTATCCAAAAATAATCTTTCAATATATCAACTATTGTTTTGAGGGGAGAGTGTCATCTTTAGCATAATTATTAGAGTTGAGTTATTTTATGATGAGTTGAGAGTCACCATATATTGGATACTACTAAATATTTCAATGTAGTGCTAATTTGAGGCCTGAAATGAACACTTTACACTCAACAACATTTTGTGGTAAGGAAAAACTCATTTTGAATGCTTTGGGGATGAGATCATATTGTGTCATAAGGAACAAAATTCATGCCCTAGTCCATGAGTAGTGAAGAGTACATAAAAATAAAATCTCCATTCAAGTGATGGGTCGAAAAAAATCCATTCAAGTGACTCATTAAGAGATATAATGGACTTGTTCAATAGTTCTACATGCGCAAAGGTTGATCATCATATAATGGTGCTTATACTTGGAAATTTATAAAGACTTGCCCCTTTTTATCTTTTTGATATACATAACTAGTGTCAATCTCATTGATTATTCTGACTTATGCTTTAAAGTATTGATTTTAGCACAAAGTTTGGATTGGTTGTTGACCAAATAGCCACATAATTTTGAGAAGGAAAACATAACTAAGCATACTTTCTCAAAATGGGTGTAATTAAAGCTCATATAATTACCAATATTTGACTTAGATAGTAAATAGATCATTTTGTTCCTTGATGATCATGTTGGGCTTGAAGAGATTGAAACAAAAATTGTGGCATTAAGATATAAAGCAATAGAGGTTCTCTTGGTGGATTTGAGAGATATTATTTATGGTGACAAAACCCCATTAACATTCTTTATTCTAATAAAATATAATATCATTATTTAATAGATTTGTGAATGGTTGACATTTATCTACAAGTTGTGAGGTGAATCTTTTGATTGCTTGGATCTTTTTTTTTAAATTATGTAGTTGCATGAAAATCTATGGAGGTATTTTCATGATGTCTTTGGTTTTGGCTAGTTCAAGTTAAATGCCTCTTTTGGACTTCATAAATCCAAATAGTTTTCCCTTTGTGACACTCAAATTTTACCTTTTAGGATTAGAAAAACTTTGTATTTCCTCAATATTTTTAAATTATTTGTAGAATGGTGGGATATTCTCCTTTGATTTTTTACCTAATATGTTTTCCACACAATCCTTGAGTGTATTTTGAAGCATAAAGTGAAAATAATAATTATAGCTTATTGGGTTCACCCCACGATGCAATGACAGTTGCAAACTTTTGTTAACATAGGGGTCGTCTGTTAAAATTTCATGCAATGTAGGTAAAAAATATAAGAAAGGAAAATGTCTTGAAATTGGGATTTACCACATTAAGGAGGCTCACGGTATGGAGTATGTTGACTTTGGAGGTAGTACGAAAGGTGCGATAGAAAATGGACAAAGATGATGTGGACAGACAGTGTGACGGGAGGAAACTCATCATGCTGATAAGGTGGGGGGGAGAACAAGAGCTATAATGGAGATAGAAAGGGGGATGTGAGCATAACGAAAAAGAGATAGAATGTGTCAACATTGAGGAGTACACAGAAGGCATAAGGGTGACTGATTATGAGCGATAAGTGGTGGAGAGATAAGGAAGGATTGTTGCAATGGAGGGATAAGGAGATATGGAGAGATAAGGGATGCACAAGAATGAAGAGATAATGAGAAAGGAAAACAAGGGAGACGTAAGGGCTACAGAGTGATAAGGAGAGGAGTGATAAGGAGAATAGAGAGATAAGGAGAGAGGAGGGATAAGGAGAACGGGAAAAGTATAGTAATCAACAAGAGACAAATCAAGGAGGTGTAAATGCCTAAGAAAAAACAAGAAAATCACCACAAATATAGGGTCCCCCAATGTGACTCCATTTGTTCATAGCTCTAGAAAAAAACATTCACCAATTAAAAATATTTAAAAATGATAGCTTGTTGATAGGTTGCACTAGCATTATCAAAGGCAAAAGGCATGAATTGGTAAGAAAATTTTCTCAGGAGGTAGTGAATGCTATTTTGGGTTGATCTTCAAATACAATTTGACTTGTATATATATCCCAAGAGATCATCCATGAGAGATAACATCATATTTCTTATTGTCAAATTGATGATTGTGTCAATAATGAGTAAGGAAGAAAATATTTTGGAAAATCCTTATTGATGTATCAAGAAGTTGTGCATGCTTACATATCTATATTTAACAAGAAAAAGTTTGATATCCATTTAAAGTAGTTGATTGGTCATATAAACCTAATATCCAAAATGTTTTTGAGCTCTTAGTTGATGAGAAAAGCCACCTTGAGATACATATTTCTTAGTTTTCATTTGATTGATTTAGCATTTATGTGTACAAAAGGGTGATACACCACAAGGAATAAATATGACCTAGACATGTCACATATGACCAAGAAATTTTTTCTACAAATTTAATTGGGAGGGTGGTATTAATTAACTATTTTGTAGGACTAAGAGAAGTTTCAAGATTAACCATCTGTGTTTTTCCTTTGTTCTAAAGCTCACATCATTGGTATCCTCAACTAGCAATTTAGGACCATCTTGTAACTTGGATGGTGTAGGGAGAAGTTTGAGTTTCTTATCTATTAGCTCCTAAAATATTTTTTTTTCTAATAAACTCATCTTTAGTCTTTTTTATTTTGGATTATTTGGTTTAATAGTGGCTCAAAGAAGTTTTCACTAAAGTGCTTTAATAATAATTTTTTATAAAAAAGTATTTTATTTATTTATTTTGACTAAGAAACTCTTCCTACTTCGTAAAATATGTTGATGTATTGAGGTTGGTGTCAAGCCTTCTTTATGATCTCCTGATGGGCTTCAAACCTCGTAAATTTTTTGATCCTTCATCAATTTTAAATAAATCCATTAGTATTTGATTGTGTTGTTCCTAATCAACGAGTTCAAGGTATTAAAGGTCAAGCCTAATTCATAATACTATCCTAATACATACGATCATGCTACAAAGATAAGAACAATGTAACATGTAACTTTGCGTTGTTGTTTCCATTAAATGACTTTTGTTGGTGGATTAAAAAGCATGTGCAATGTAAACTAAATCATCGTGACTTTAAAATCCATCATCCACATCATGAGAAAATATAAAATAATCACTACATGTCTCACTAAACATGACATTAATAACCCACATGACAATACTTATAGAAGTTATAGTATTATGAGCTATACAAAAAGTAGAAAATCGTTCATAAATGAGGTGTATTTTGTAGAGGCGTATCACTAATGAGAGAAGTACAACCAACTTAGATTTTATCATTAAGTTAGTCATCATATATAGGAATTCCTAAAGATAATATATCTTGGAGAGGTGCAGTATTAAAAGTGCAATTATAGAAAAACACTCTAGGCATGGGGAAAGCACACCACCTTAAAAATGCAAATAAAGGAGACATAAATAATAAAGCACAAAATGTTAGATTTCTCAAGGAGGGATCAAACAAGAGAGACCCATAGAGGGAAGCTTCCTTGAGATGTGGAAAGACTATGTTCACTAAGTGTAACAAAATCAAATGCATAATTAATATTAAATGTATCAAGTGAATATATATGATATCAAAAAGCATAATGTGATAAGATGCATGTATGTCTAGGATAGTAGAAAGACATCCATATTGAAAGATCCAAGAATGGAATACAATTGAAGGTATTCATACTAAAAGATCTAATAATTAATCTCATCAAAGGTAGAGTGAGTATATAAAATAAAAAAGTATTGACAATGAAAGCCCAAACCTTAATCAATAAAATAGTAATAGAGCACAAACAGAGGATGGATCCAAGCACTACTAGCATTTGAAATGAAAGGATACACTCATAATTTAAAGAAAATCTAAAACCCTAGTAGAGAAGGAATACAATCTAAGGATGAAACCCTAGATGGTGTTGAAAAGTTAGACTCGATAAATGAATGACTATGACACATATCTAAAACTAATTTTACAAATATTTTTCTCAGCCAAATACAAGTTTAAATGAGGTTGAGAGGAGAGTATGGTATCCAAAAAGAAATCAAATGGAGAGTAAAGAGAAGGCACAAACAATCAAAATGGTCTATAACCAAGCGATATTGATGAGGATGGAGGATGATTGCTGGAGAGAAACAGTTAAAATTTACAAGAATAGAGCATTTTTCATGAAATGGGTGGGTGGTTGGCTGACTTTTGGACAAGTGAGGGCTTGGTGTGATGTATAATGGGGTAAGAATGTTATTCTAAAATCTCTCCCAAATGGTCTCTTTCTTGTAACTTGTGAGAACCCCAGGGAGAAATAATGGAAATTTCTCAATGGTCCATTTTTTATGGGAGGCATGAGTTTCTACATCAAGGACTAGAAACCAAACTTTGATCCTATTAAAGCTTCAATAGAATAAATTCATGTTTGGATACATCTGTATAATCTACCACTGAAATACTGGGGGCTCAAAAAACCTAGAAAATATTAGTAATAAACTGGAAAAGATCATAAAAGTGGTTGATAAAAAGGACCGTAGTATGTATGTGAGAATATGTATCTCATGGAAACCTTATCCTCTATTGTCCCATGGGATTGAGATGTATTCATATGAGGAATATGGTTATAGAAATAGAATTTAAAAATATTGTTGAAACTATAGAGTATGCAAAGAGGTGGGGCACTTGGAAGAAGATTAGATTAGGTTTAAGAAGGGGAAAGATTTGGAGAGTGAAAATTTAACAAAGAAATTGTGCACCCTTTCCCAGGAAAAGCCAAACAATGATGGTGAGGAGAAAAAATCCTAACAGCATCTTTTTATATAGGAAGACCGAAATGATAGAATGATTTCTCCAACTCCAAGTAAGGTGGGTTGTATTTCCCCTTTTTATGGCCCTAGATTTAGTTGGTTATTCATTGGACCAAGATGATGGTTTTATAGTGCAAGTGAACAAAGGAAGGGATATGGGTGTTTGCAAAAAGGAGGATCCTTTGGTGATAAATAAGAAAGCTTCTCCCATAGACCTTTTGTTAATTATTAGGGCAGAGGATCTCATAACATCTACTAGTGTTCTGGATAAGAGGAATGCTACTAGGAGTGTTAGCTATCATGAAGGAGACAACCAAATATTGGTTTTTAAAGGCCTTATAGATGCTTCTAAAATTTTAGAGGGCTTAAGGAGATAATATTTAAGGGAAGAGTTGACTAGTGAAGAGGTATGAGTAGAAGAGGACTCGTCTCATATGCCAATGAAGGATATACATGTGTCCCCATCCTGAGCGAATAGGTGATTGATGTAATTTGGCTATAGTCTTTGACTCAGCCTAAAATTTCTCGAAGACTATCAGATTTATTTTCTGAAGAAAAGGAGGATTTCTTAGGAATGAGACATGCAAAAGGAATTTTGGAGGAGCGCACCATTGAACATTCTTAGGAAAAAATTGTGAAAGTTAAAAATAAGAAAAAAAGGAAAAGAGGATGAAAACAAAAAAGGTTGATGTTGGAATTGGAAAGAAGTGCTAAGGGTCATAGTAAGTTGAGATGGGGGAAGGGTTTCTCCCTTCCATAGATGCCATGAAGTTCCTTTTGTGGAATGTCATGGGTCGTAATACCTATAACAAGAAGTGTTTGATCAAAAGAGGTATTGATCAGACAAAATCTAATTTGATAATGCTTCAGGAAACAAAATCAAACAATATGGAGGTTGGTTGGATTCTGAAAAGTTCAAAATTTTGGAGGGGATAATTTGTAGAATATGAAGGTACTTCAAAGGGCTTGGGATTTTTATAGAACCTGGATTCTTTGTTAATATCACAAGTTGTTGGTGATAAGAATTGACAACTCCTGAAGGGAATTCCTTTCTCTCTCTAAATTGTTTTATTGTATTCAATGTCTATGGACAAATAGGGCAACACATAAAAAATTAGAGTGGGAGTGTAGGGTCCTATTGTAATCAGGGTACCTTCACTTGGACAAATAGAAAGAAATGATTTATTTAATATTACAGAGAAGTTAGATCATTTTTCATAGGTGGAAAATAGGTAGAGATTTATCTAATTTTTGAGGTTGTGCTTCTCCCTATCTCTTGGTCAAACCATTATCATATTCACCTAACCTTACAGATTATGGGATTCCTATTGGATATTCACTCAAGTTGGAGAATATGTGGTTCAGGGAGGAGAACTTAAGGTCTGGATTGCCTTTTGGTGGCATTCAACTCCTTGTTGGTTTGGTAGACATTATTTTGTCTTCTTTGAAAATATATAATTTTTAAAAGCTACGATCAAAGTGTGGAATAAATAACACTTTAGGAACATCTTTATTGAAAAGAGGGATTTAGAGAAGAAGTCGATGGATCTTCATTAAAAAAATATCCAAGATGGTATGGAGGAGAATGATTTTGAGGAGGAAAAGGTTTTTAATGCTCAAAATATGGAAGTTTTGGCAAGGGAATATATGCATTGGAGGTAGAATTTTCTGGGAATGTTGGTTGAAAGAAGGAGACTCAAATATGAAATTATTCCATAATTCAATAAAATCCAGAAGATCAATGAACAAATTTTTTAGAATCAAGAAGAGCAATGGTCAGTGGAAAAGGGAGAAGGCATATATTGATATATAGGGAGACAAAGAGTTATTTCCAAACTCTATTGACAAAGGATTATATGAACTCATACTATGAGAGCATTTTAGGAGTTATTCCAAACATTGTTTTAACTAAAAAAGAATCCTTCCTACAAAAGGAGGTTAGTTTTAAGGAGGTGAAGAGGGACCTCTTCTTAATGTTAAGGGATAAGACCTCAAGTCTAGATGACTTTCTAGCCTTCTACTTTCGGTAACTCTAAGATATCTTTGGTGAGTATCTATGAGATTAGTTGAAGAGTCTAGATCTGAAGGGTTTTTTCTAGGAGCTCTAAATAATACTTTTATTGAATTGATTCCTAAAAAAGAGGAAGTGCAAACTTTTGATGATTTTAGACCTATATCTTTGTACAATACTGTGTATAAAATCATTTCAAAGGTGATGACTAATAGGTTGAAGAAGGTGTTAGATATAGTCATTTGAGAGGAACAAAGTAGCTTTTCTCCAAATAGAGCAATCATTGAAGGAATCATAATTTTCGATGAGGCAGTTCATCGAATTAGGTGTGCCCGCTTGCACAAAATATTTGTGAAACTTGATATAAGGAAGGTGTATAACCAAGTTTACAGAGAATTTCTTCAAAAAATAATGGAAAGGTTTGATTGTGGTCAGAATTGGGTTTCATGGGTAATAGATTATATTTTTACCCCTCACATTTCTATGTTAGTGAATTATAGTATGTAGGGCTTCTTTTTATCTTCCAGAGGACTTCGCCAAGGTTACCCAATTTTTCCTTTTTGTTTATTATTATGGTTGAAGGGTTGACTTGGTTGATTAGCAATAAGAGAAGAGAAGGTCGATGGAGAGATGTAGGAGTGTCTGGAGGAGTTCAAAGTGTTTTTAAAATTTATTTTTTAGATGATACGTTGTTGATGGAGGAAGCCTCCCTTTGAGAAGCTCAGGTAATAAAAGTACCCTTGATGATTAAATTCAATGCTCAACTCAAAAAATAAATTGGTAAATTGGAAACATTCTTTTTAAATTTAAAGATGGACAAGCATGTGAAAATTGCTAGAATTTTGAATATCAAAATAAGGACTCATCCAAGAAGATTGTTAGGCATCCTATCATTTGCAAGTGCAGGTAAGTCCACCATTTGGAATAATCTCCTTTATAGTTGTAGTAAGCATCTTGAGAGATGGAAGGTTACATGGTTGTCTTCTATGGGTTATACTTTAATGTTGAAATCAATGGTTTTTTCTATACCCTTGATTTATATGGCTTGTCTCAAAATTCCAATAGGAATATTAAAGAAATATAAAAAAGAATGAGGAAGGTTTTGTGGAATGGAGGTCATGATCAAGACAAAGTTCCACTATTAGCTTGGGAGAAGATATGTCAAACTAAATCACTAGGAGGTGTGGGTCTGAGGAATTGACAATTGATGAATGAGGCTATGGGAACTAAATTACTTTGGAACGTGTATCGGTTTTAAGATCAAACATGATAAAAAAAATTAAGGGCCAAGTACTTCGATAACCAAGACAAGTGAAAGATTTTAATATACAAAACCCTCTAATAGGATCAAGTATATAGAATTTTGTGATGGACTATCTTCCTTAGGTCACAAATCACATCTCTTAGATGATTTGGGATGTGAAATTTTCTAAGCAAAAAAAATTGGTGAGGATCCAAGAATCCGATAAATTCAAAGTCATATGTGCATAGCGAGAATCAAAAGTTAGAGATTTTCTTAAAAGGGACGTAAATGGTGAGTTAGGTGGGTGGAAGTGAAAATCCCTTGACCTACTCCATCTGAATAGTGATTCTAGAGCCCTTTTATAAATAATATTCAAGGACAAATCAATTTTTATCTTGGAGGAAATGGATGAGTTTATTTTGTGCATGTCTTATAAAGGAGGGTACTCAGTTAAAATTGGATATAAAGTTTGGGAAACCTGTGTTTCTTTGGAGGATTGGCCATCGTCCTCGTGTTGGGGTAAATTATATCTACTTAAGGCTACACCTTTTTCCTAGTTGGTTTCGAGGAATCATATTTTGACAAGGAAAAATTGGAGAAGTTGAGTTTTTTGGGTCCCTTTTGTTATAGGATTGATAAAAATGAGTTGTTGGTTGACTAGATGAGTTAGTATGGTTTTCATTGATGTCAACATGTGTCTACAAGTTGTTGTTGCTGATATTGGTAACTGCTTTCTGTGCAGTGGTGTTGAGAATATTTCTCCACATATTCTTTATGTTGTAAATGTAGTAATAAGTTTTTGGTATTTTGTGGGATAATGTTTGAAGATATTAGATTCAATTTTTTGTGCTTCAAATCACTGTGTAATGAAATTGGTATTTGTCTGAGTATGACTATGACTGACAGTATTTTGATGTGTGAAATGCATACTCCACATTTCTTTGTGTAATATTTTTTGATGTTTTCATTTTGGAACTAAGTTCTTAATGTGCTTAGCTTCATTCATTTCATTTGGTACAATATTTTGGGTTTCGGAGACACAGTTTCAAAGTTTGATGATGTTCTTACTCTAGGTTTGGTCGACCTCGGGTGTTTATACTTCATTAATTGTCTTAGTGAGTGAAAAATGGAATATGATCTGTATGATGCTATTTTTGGTCCCAGAAGGTGTTTTTTGGTCCACTTCTCATTCCTTTCCACTATAGGAATTTTTAGTGCCAACCTAAATTATATTTGGGTTTGATTACTTGTCTAGCCAAAAGTGGGAGACTTCACAAACGAAAAGATGGTATAATAAAGGATTAATTGTTCAAGAAGTGGTGTGTCATATGAGTATACTTGTGTGAGCATTGTGCAAGTGTGTGCTTATGTGATGAAGCCAAATGAAACATGATTTGTCTCCTTGTTTGTCTAATATAGTGTTAAGTATGGTATAGAGCAGTGTGAACATTTATGTGTTAACCTAGAAGTAGTGAGCCAGAGATATCTATAGATATTTTAGGTGTGTTGTAGTTGTGCATCAATGGTGGATCTATTCTCTTTTATTATTCTTCATCCAATAGCGATCCTTCTTTCTTCGAGTTGTGAACCCTCTGGTAGTGAGCATTTCTTTGTAAAAAATAGCTTAATCTGTGTTCATATATTTGAGAATTAATCTTCTCCATGGTTTTTCCCTTAACATGTTTCTCTATATAAATCTAGTGTTCCAATATTTCATGTTTGTATCTTCCAAAAATTAGGATTAAAGTAAGTTTGGTGGAACTAATTAAAGGATTAAAGTTTATAATATTTTTGAAATTTGATCTATCCCCGCCCTCTCAGTTGCCTTGCATATTCAAGAATTGGTATAATATCTTGGGTTCCTTGGCAAAGAGCTTAACTGCTTAAGGAGATCATCATGGCACACAAACTAACACTTCCTACATTTGATGGATTTTTTATGCTTATTCAAAAGTGCATATGTGAGGATAGTGGATCTCTCTTAGTTACAAGACATGGAAGGTTGTAGAAAGTCAATATGTGAAACCAGGAAATGGCTTGAACACTTCAGATGAAATTTAAGCATATGAAGACAATGAAAGGGTGAGATATGCAACTTTTAGTACTCCATGTAAAGCCATATTAACTAAACTTGTATTTTTAGAAACCACTCATGATGTTTGGGAAAAGTAAAGAAGTATTTATGAAGGAAATGATATACTCAAACAAGAGAAGTTGCAAAATGCTAAGGCTAAGTATGGAAGATTAAAAATGGAAGAAGATGACAATATAACCAACTACTTGCTTAAGATAGATGATGTGGTGAATGAGATCAGAAGTCTTGATGGCAGTCTGTAAGAAAATGATGTAGTGAAAAAGGTGCTCAAAAGTCTTACTAAACCCTATAGTTCTAAAGTCTCTACCATTGAAGAAGCTCATAATTTAAATCAGTATACCAGAGAACAGATGTATGGATCATTACTTACCTCTGAGGTGAGATAATTTGGTATTGTTGGTACAAGAACTGAAGCTGCATTTAAGGCCACTAAACCAACAAAAGAAAAAGAATCAGATGAAGAAGAATTTGATGAAATTAGGTTAAAATTTGTAAGAAGAATGAAGAAAGGAACTAGAAAACACAAAGTTAAGCTACCCTTTAAAATGTTTCAGCCATGGAAAAATAGGTCATTATGCTTCCAGATGTCCTAATAGAATTGCAAATTGTTGGTTAACGGATTTGTCCTCATTAATAACACTTTTATTTTACTCTGTAATCCTTACTTAAGAACAAATGAGTAACCACGGTCAGGTAAACTAAAACAGTTTCCCTCTAAATTAAGGTGCAACTCCCTTTCAAAGATTTTCAATGAATATAAACTACACTAAAATCTGAATATACTTTTAACCAGAATGTAATAAAGGATTGCTAACATTCACACATCACCATGACATGAATGTGATTTTTTGAAATAAGCAGTTGAGAAAATAGAGTACGCAAACCCTATTTCAATATGGATAAATTTAACTAATTGAGCTTATAAACCAACAATATACAATGAAATATATGATAGATTTTCAAAAGATGAACAATCACCACACTGAAATATGAAATCGCATAGGAACTCACTCTCATTCACTTAAACACATATATTTAAGCTTGTAATAACCACTCACCATCTTCATTCATAGATAAAGTTTTTTGAAAAACATTACATACATCATAAAGTATTAATACGAGGTCTATATGAACAAAAATTCTTGGACCTTTTTAATGTCTTTTAAAAACATATATATAGCCTCTTCAAAGAGGACTATTGCTAAAACCAAAGTTAGTTAACTTTGTTCAAGAGTAAATTTTAGTTTTTACAACTAAAAGATAAGCCAAAAGATATCTAAATTAAACTAAGAAGTAAATAAATTCATCTTGCATGATCACGGTTGTGGTGGCATTGTGGAACTCCCAAATTTTATTTGTTCTATTGAGGGGACATGTTTCACTTTCCATTCCTTATGTGCGCGAAATTAGGAATTCCAATATGTAGGATTCATTGTTTCCAGACTTCGTTTTCCCTCCTAGCTTCCGTCACTTTGTCTGCATGATTCTAAAGCTCATCAATGCAAAGAGTTAACAATGATTCAATCTTAGCCACCCTTGATAAATCATCCATTATTAGGGATTTGGAGTCCTTCACATACTCAATATTTTCTTTGAAATACTGAATTATTGTATATATAGCCTCTACAGTTTTGCCATCATCTTTCAAACATTTCACATTAATGCTCATTAGGTCATCCTGCATAGATTGAGTGAGCTCCGTCATTTCTTTTATTAATTTGATGGATGACCCTTCTTTATGACCAATTTCCTCCACTTGATATTCTTTTGAACACATAGCACATTGTCATCCAAATTTCCACAACACTCTCTGCCAAGAACTTGATCACGCCATACATTTGAACTTCATTCATTTGAGAAATCATCGTTGTCCATTTTGCTCTTTCTTTTTCTAAAGAAGTAATTTATGATTTGAGTTCTTTGATGACAATCACACTATCATCATACATCTTTCTTAAATCAACAATATATTTAGTGCCTTCTCGGATAACTCCATTTAGCCAATCATTGAAAACCTCAGTTACCATTTTACTCTGTTGTATTTGATCTAGCATTTTCTGATTAGCTGGAGACTTAGGATCAAATGAGATAGGTAACTGAGATGCGGGTTGTGGGCTCCGATTATGGATACCATCAATATACTAAGCCATTAGACGTAGGGTTTGCTTCTTTCTTATCCTTCTCATCTTTTTAGGTTTGTTGACCATTTTCCTGGTAGAAGCTTCCAGGTGATGCACATCTAAAACTTGTGAAGCAGCCCCAAGATCAACCTTTTTTCACTATAAAATATTAAGCTATTGGATCTTGGACTTCATTTTCTATTAGTGGGCGAGCCACTTTTGCATTCAAATTCATGTATCTAGGTTAAAATCCACTCTGGAAGTAGTTTTCAGTTTCATAGAGTTAGGGGTCTTCCCCAAGCACTTGCTAACCATATCTTTTGAAGGAAAGGATATCGGAACTACATTCCTCTTATTTATTAAACTCTCTGGCCATTGAGGATTGCTAATTGAAACCCCCTTTTCAGGAGTAAATTGGCTTGGGGTCACATTCAACAGTACCATTGTGTTTGCAGGGTCCTGCATGGTTTCAATCTCCTTATCTACATCGGTACTTTTGACACTAGATATATCAAAGCTTTGGTCATCCATTATAGTATCAATATCCTCTATAATATCCAGGTACACAAATGCCTAAATTCAACGTGACTTTTCTCCTCTTTGTTCTTGCTCCTTGGCCTGGTAGCACGAACATGTGAATTGTTCATAGAATTTTTTCTCGAACTCTTGGTAACATGACACTCCTTAGTTTTTGTCTTTGAGGTACCCGCAACATGAATATCAATAGGTTCATTAGAGGAAATCATAGGGAACTATGGGATAGAACTGTCATTTATATCTAACGATGGTTCTGAGTCACCCATCCATCTTCTCCCAAATCTATGTTCTCTTAATTATTACTTTGTTCTCCTTGTCACTAGGAAAGTCCAGATTTCAATCTAATCTTTTTCAGGTTCCTCCCAATCAATTTTATAAACAGGTTATTTTTGCACTTGTTCGTTATACCGAGGATCAACTATATCTTTTCCATCATCATGTATCCCAGTAATATTCATCCTTAATCTGAGAGTGACTATTTGCCTCAAAGAGAACCTAGACCATAATCTTCTCCTTACTTCAAATTCATTTGAGAAGTTTTCCCAAAATTCTTCCATTTGAGGAATATGTAAAAATTATACTACAAAATTTAGGTGAGCTTTAGCAAAACCTTTACTATCAAATTTAGTTCTAGCTCTATAATGTTGTTGATTAAAAATTTTGAAGTGCACTTATAATTTCAAAGCATTTGAGAATGATTTGCATATATAGTGACCAAGTTCAACAGGAAAAGAAAGACCTTGATTTTTGTCTTGCCAAAAATTTCTTGTCTATGTGAGCTAATTGCTTGCAAAGTTCAATTAACAAAAAATTATCTAAAGCATACCGAGGCAATTTAAATGGTTCCCCTTCAAAGCCTCCAACCCTAATATAAGTAAATCTGGAAAATTGAGTGAAGTAATTGTCATAAGTGTTCACTAATTTCATAGCCTCATCAGACATTCGTTTATTAACATTCCCCTTTAGTTCATGAACCATCCTTCCTTTGAACATATCATTAACCCTCATATAATTTTCATAACACTTTTGCATCTGTAAATGAGGGTAGTAATCATAAATTTGGATTCCTTCCACCAAGTGCTCATGATGTAACCCTTTCCACTCCTTTGTGGAAGCCAAATAGTAAAAGAGATAGGAAGATATGTAGAAATTCCTGTTACCAGGGAAATTGCTTAAACCCTCATACAAGAGCTCAATAATGATTTATGTGCAATCTAAATATTGTTCTCCTTTCATAATTATCGGGATAAAGAAGTACATGATCCAATCTTCCTAGAAGTACACCTGTTGGCTACCTTTAAGTTTGTGTAATAATATGACAATGCCTCTATCTTCTTTTATTAAATGCTCTCTCGTCAATGTTCTAGGTAATCTCGAGCCACCTTTTTGAAATTTTAGGAGCCAATTCCTAACAATTGCGCTTATGTAATTTGTCTTCTTCTATGAGAAGAAGCAATATGATTTAGTGATGTCAAAGTTTGCATAGGCTTCTTTTGGTGGAATCTTCGTAACAACCATTATAGTTTCTCTATTACCAGTCAACAACACATTACCATTAACAACTCTAATGCACCTATTTTGTGGGTCATATTTGTTCATGCATTCGAGGACTAATTTTGGACATTGTACAACTGCAGGGAAAGTTGTTGCTTTGACTAGACCATTGTGTACTATCATTTGCATCATGGAAGAAGTTGTAGGGCTTTTAGCTCTCTCCCAAAACTCTTTTAACCGTTTGTTTGCTTGAATTGACCTAGAATTAGAAAACGGAAATTGGTGAATTGGTATAGGACAATTCTAATTTTGGTCCAAAATGAGCATTCTGCAATTCCACCTCAGAACCTGGAATTGGAATCAAGGCATGGAATTGGAATTGAGAATTCAATTTTGAGAAGGGAAACCAGTTCCTGTTTTCCAATTCCAAGTCAATTCCAGCAAGCAAACAGGAAAATATCCAAATTCTGTTAAAGAACATACAAGACCAGAGCCATGCTCAAAACCTTGGCAAGAAACTTTCATGGTAATGAATTGAATAAACATGAAACAAAATGACAGAACTAGCTAAGAATACAAGAAACCCAAAACAATCTCCTTATGCTACAAAGAAATAGTGACAGTGGTGAGAAATATTAGAACCAACCTTTCATAGAATCTAGATTTCCTGTTAATTATGAGGAAGAAAACCCATTACCTCCAGCACCATTTTTCTTTACTTGACAATTTGTGTCTTTTCGATACCAAATTAGCTCATCTAACATCTCTTAAATGACACAAAATCTAACTAAATAATTGTTAGGTTTAGAAAATCAATTATTCCATGTCTAATTAACCTGATATGACATATTTCTGACACTATCATTAATTACTAGTCACTTTCCACATGAGGCGCTTGCCATATAATTATTACCTTTAATTTACATAAGTTTTAAATATTTAAACTTCACAAAATGCCCAGAATATGCTCCCTTCGATTATTTTCCCTCATTTATCACTTCACTTCATATTCTTATGTGCGATGAACAACATAATTTCAACCAAACAGGAGGTACAATGGTTCAAGTTTGATATCCACCAACTTGCTTCACACTTTTCAAACTTACATTCAACAAAAGGCTCGAGACTCAAAATAAAAGTTGGGATACGTACATATATAGAATGAACCTTGAACTATTAAAATTTTGAACTTCGACTGTGAGGTTCAATCAGAAGGTTCAAAGTTACAGACTTCGGTGTACATGGAGACCAAAATTAGAAGGCTTTTCAATAATAGAACAATGGATTAGGGAAATGAAATGTCAACCAAAAGGAAAATAAATATGCTCTAATTTTTCTCAATAGGGAAACTATGAAAAAATTCAACGAAAGAAAAAAACATGGGTAACACAAATCAAAAGAATAAGGAGAGCAAAGGAAAGTCTAATAAGAAAACTTATCATGTCAGCGAAGATGCTAGTATTTCTGATGATGAATCTATTTATGAAGATGATGAATGCATGTTCTTGGTTGTTAAAGAAGAATCTTGTCCTGCTAACCTTGGAAAAATTGTTGAAATTAAATACCCAAGAGTTTTTACTAGGATTGAAAATACAATAGCTTCTACATTTCATGTTAGACGAGATAAAGATGAATGAATCATTGACAACAAATGTTTGAATCACATGACTAGTGCTAAAAGTAAATTTGTAAAGCTTGAAAGGTATGATGGAGGTGTAGTCAAATTTGGAGATGATCAAATTGCTAAGGTAGTTGGAATATGTTCTACAATTTTGATGGCAAATATAACATTGACAATGTTTACTATGCTATAGACTTGAATTGTAATCTTTTGAGTGTTGGAGATATGTGTAAAAATGGTTATAATATTATTTTTCAAGATGATGGTTGTGAAATCAAAAAAGGATCTAGAAATGTAATTGCTACTGGAAAATGGACAAATGGAAATATTTATTAGTTGAAAACTGCTACTAGATATTGTTTGATGTCTCAGCTAAATAAGAGTTGGCTATGGCACCAGAGGATGTGTCATGTCAATTTTGACAATTTGGTAAAGATAAGTTCAATACAAGTTGTGAGAGATTTGTCAAATCTTATAAGACTTGTTTTTGATCAAGGAAAACAGGTTTTGATGGGTTCCTGAAACCCTACAGAGTTATATAAAAAAACCTAGAGCATATAAGTGTTAAGTAACAACCAAAATGAAATAGGCAGTCCAAACAAAACAGTCCCGGTGAATACAGAAAGCCAGGGACTAAAACCCAAAAAGACCAGGAATCTTATAAGACTTGTTAATAATGTTTGCAAAGAATTTTAACTTGGGAAATAGACAAGGATGACTTTCAAGATTAAGGAATAATCTTCTACTATACTATTGGGATTGGTGAACATTGATCTATATAGTCCAACCAGAATAAGAAGTCAACAAGGTCATAGATAGTTTATGCTCTTGGTTGATGATTAATTTAGAATGAGACTGGTTACATTCTTAAAACAAAAATTAAAAGCTTTAGAGAAATTCAACGTATTCAAAGCTATGGTTGAAAATGAAATAAAATGGAGAATCAAATTATTGAGGTATGATATAGGAGGAGAATTTATTTTTGAAGAGTTTAACATTTTCTATGAGAATTATTGAATCAGGAAACATTTTCCTGCTCCTTGAACACTGCAGTAGAATGTTGTAATTTAAACATTAAACAAAACAATTAAAGAAGCTTCTAAAATGATGATAAAAGAAGAAAATATACCAGAGATCTATTAGAAAGATTACAAATCAAAGTATACACCCTAAATAGTGTTTAGATCATAAAAAACTTCAGAAACATACCCTATGAGTTGTGGTACAGAAGGATCCCTTTTATGAAGTATTTTAGAGTGTTTGGAAACAAATGTTATATCATAAGAGATGAATAAAATATTGGAAAGTTTGATACCAAAGATGATGAAGGCATATTTATTTGATACTCTACTAAAATAAAAAGCTTTAAAATGTTACAATAAAATATTAAAGAGCATATTTGAAAGCACAAATGCGAAGGTGGATGAAGACATTTCAAGGATCACAAAAATAGAAGCTAGATATGAATTAGATGAGTCAATCAACAAAGAGGAAGAAGAGAAGACTGAAAAAATGAAGCACAAAATGATACAGAGGTTGCTTCAACAACTGCTCCTAAGACTCCTATGTATATGCAAAAGAACTACTCAGAGAATCAAATTATTGGAGATAAGAGCAAAGGTGTAATCATAATAAGAAAAGTTGTGAAATAACAGGTTAACATATGCTTGATTTCAAAAAGAATCGAAGACTGTGAAATAAGATTGAATTGATTAGAGTTGGGTGAAAGTTATGAAAGAAGAACTGGACTAGATTATGAAAAATCAAACTTGGGAATTGGTCCCCAAACTAGATGAGTAGAATGTAATTGGAACAAAGTGGGTATTATGGATCAAACTATATGAAGATGGACACATAGTAAGGAATAAATCAATACTTGTATGTAAAAGTTATACACAAGTGGAAGGAATTGATTTTGTGGAGACTTATGCTCATATGGAAAGAATGGAAGAAATCAAAATGTTTTTGGCATTTGTAAGATTTTCAAAGTTTATTATACGGATGTGAAATCCACATTTCTTAATGGAGATCTAAAAGAAGAAGTGCACATATAGCAACAAAAATATTTCGAGTTGTCAAATGATCTGGACATGGTCTGCAGGTTGAAGAAGGCATTGAAGGGATTGAAGCAAGATCCTGGAGCTTGGTATGCAAGGCTTGATAGTTATATGTTGAAGCATGGATTTCAAAATGGTAGTGTTTATATTAATTTCTATTTTAAGATTGAGCTAAATAATCTTTCTATTGTATTTGTTTATGTGGATGATATAATCTTTGGAGGAAACGATGGTATGTGTAAGAAGTTTGTTGATGAAATGCAAAAAGAGTTTAAAATGTTTATGATTGGGGAAATGAATTTCTTTCTTGTCTTACAAGTTAATCGAAAAAGCAAGGTATCTTTATTTCACAGTCAAAGTATGTAAAATACATGTTGAAGAAGTTTGGGTTGGAAAATGCTAATCCAATGTGTACTCCTATGGTTACTAGATGCAAGTTGAGTGAATATGGTGAATATTCTAAAGCTGATGAGAGAAAATATAGAATAATGATTGGTGGATTGTTATGTGTAACTACTACTAGACCGAATATCATGCATGTTGTTTGTCTTGTAGCCAGATTTCAACAAGATCCTAGAGAAACACATGATGTTGTCAAAATAATTTTTATATATTTGAAAGGAACATAAGATTTTGGATTAAGGTATCCCAAAAAATCATAATTCATTTTGATGGCTTATACTAATTTTTATTGAGTTGGATGTGTATCTATGATAGGGAAAGTACAAGTGGAGGTGCATTTTTCATTGGATCTCGATTAGTTGGTTCATCAAGTAAGGAACATGACTCAATAACCTTATCCACTACTAAAGTTGAGTGTATTGTTGCTACCTAATGCTATACACAGATACTATGGATGAAACAAACATTGAAAGTTATCGTAATAATGTTTGATGAACCAATTTATATCTTATGTGACAATACTAGAGCAATAAATATTTCAAAAGCATTTAGTACTACATTCAAGGATAAAACATATTTCAATCCGGTATCACTTGCTAAGAGAAAAGGTTTTGGAGAGTGAAGTAAAGCTTGAGTATGTACGTACAAAAGAACAATTTGCTGATATATTTACCAAGGCATTGTCTAAGGATACTTTTGTGTATCTCCGAGAGAAGTTGGGGGTGATTTCCCCTC
>MU218056.1:140562-152429 GCA_018584345.1 Thuja plicata | reverse complement strand
TATATATATATATATATCAGGGGAGCTGAGCATGATGAGTATGTCATTGACCTTTGTAATTGATGTCAAGCGAGGAGAGTGATCTCGTGTTACATTTGAATTTGAAAAATGTCAAAAGGGGAGAGTGAGTTTCTATTGTTGATGTGTTGCCATCAATGACAAAGGGGAATATTGTTGCAAGATTAAGTAGAATGAGTTGTTGGTTAGGAATATGAGTTGGTATGGTTGTCATTGATGCAACATTGTCTACATATTATTGTTACTAATGTTGGTAAATGCTTTCTATGCAGAGGTGTTGAGAATATTGCTCTGCATATCTTCGTGTTGCAAATCTAATATTGAGGTTTTGGGATAGTCTTTAATAATGTTGGATTCATTTTTCTTTACTTCATATCATTGCGTAATGGAATTCGTATTTGTCTGAGTATGAGTATGACTAATAGTGTTTTCCTATGTGAAATACATGCTCCACATTTCTCCAAGTAATGGTTTTTGATGTTATGGTTTTTGAACTAATTATTTAATGTCCTTAGCTTCATTCATTTTAGTTGGCACAAGATTTTGTGTTTTAGAGACACAATTTAAAAGTTTGATTGTGTTTGTACTCTAGGTTTGGCCAACCTCAGGTGATTACACTTCATTAATTGTCTCACTGAATGAAAAATGGTATGTAATGTGTAGTTCTATTTCATCCTAGATAAGGCGTGTTATGGTCCACTTCTCATTCCTTTCTACTACGGGAATGTTTAGTGTTGACTTGATTTGAATTTGTGTCTGATTACTTGTCTAGTTCATAGTGGGAGACTTTGCAAATGAAAGGATGATATAAATAAAGGATGAATTGTTTAGGAAGTGGTTTGACATACATGTATACTTGTGCAAGTTTTGTGCAAGTGTGTCTTTATGCGATGAGGATGTATGAAAGATTATCTATCTTTAGGTGTATGTATGAGATAATGCATAGTGTGGTACAAAGCAATGTGAACTTTCATGTGTTAGATAACTGAAGCAATGAGAGGAATGTATCTATGAATATTTCAGTTGTGTTGTAGTTATGCATCAGTGGTGGATCTATTCTATTTTATCCTTCTTCATCTAACAGTGAGCCTTCTTTATTTGGGTAGTGAGCCCTTTGACAGAGAGCCTCTTGTAGTGAGCCTTTCTTTGTAAAAATCACCTTAACTAGTGCCACCCTAATATGTGTTCATATATTTGAAAGTTAATCTTCTCCATGGGTTTTTCCTTAACATGGTTTTTCACATCATTATGGTGTTCAATGTGTATGATGGTTTATGTGCTATTTCATTTACGATTAAAGTATGTTTGGTGGAACTGATTAAAGGATTAAAGTTTATGAGATTTGTTGACAACTGATTCACTCCCCCCCTCTCATTTGTCTTGTAGATTCAACACCTACAAGTGTCCTTTATGTGATAATTATGGAGAAACCATTGAATGTCTTCTTCTCAATTGTGAATTATTTAATACTTGTGTTGGCACCTTGTTACTTAGAGATTGAAATAATATGTACCTTTTCCACATAAAATCAAAGGCCTTTTTAAATGTGTGTCATCCTCCCATTCTAAATTATCATTTTCTAGCTTTCGGGTAATTTGTCTATCAATAGTTATATGGGATTTGTTGAAAGAACATAATAGGGTGATCTTTCAAGACATAAAGGAAAGTTTAGAAAGATTCTGTGGAAGGATTGAGTTGGAAATATTGGACCTGGTAACCTCAGCGGATGCCAAGATTCAAAACTCAAAGGTTCAGTGTACTAATGTTGACTCCTTGATTTGAAGATGTTGGCCAAGGATCATGCATCAACTTGTTAGTGAACCTAACTGGGCTAATTCAGTTTCAAAGGAAAAGCAAGGAAGGAGATGAGATAGTTCAGAAGTAGGATAGATCAAGGTCAATTTTGATGGTGCCTTAAAAGGAAATCTTGGCCCTTAGAGGGTAGGAGTCGTGGCTCAGGATTCTAATGATAACATTTTGGCAATTGGATAAAAAAGACTCAAAGAGGGTACCAACAACAAAGCAGAGGCTCAATTTGCTTTAGTGACAATAGTATTGGCGAAGAAACTTTCAATCAAAAAATTACATTTGGAAGGAGACTTGATGATTGTAATCAATGTTTTAATTCAGGGTGAAGCTACAACTTGGAAATTGAATAAATTTATTAAGCTGATTTACAAATAATTAAAAACATTTCAAGTATTTAAATTATCTCATACTCCTCGCTCAAGGAATGAGGTGGTGACATACTTTCTAAAAGGGCCATTAATTTTAATGATGGTATGCCAAATGATTTTTAGGAGTCGTTTTGAGATTTTCGTATTGATGAAGGCATATGAAGTATGCCACTGCAAGTTTTTGAAATGATGTTTTTGCAAGGACATATGATAGGAATTGAAATAAGCCTTTATAAGTAATAATGATGCAGTACTTCCCAAGGCATTGTCAAGATTTAAGGAGATCTCGATGGATGTTATTTCCATTTTTATGCATTTAGTCAGAATTGGTGTAGGTGGTGAAGAATAAAGGTAGGATTGACATTGGTGATGGTGAAGCAACACTTGGCCTTTATGGGCTGAATTTATGAGAGGATGATTAAATGATATTTTAAAATCCACGATTCTCTCTTTTTTCAAGTTGTGGAATTTTTACTGGGATAAGATTTTTTATAAAAAACAAACATCAATACCACATGAATTTGGATGTCGTGTCAATGTTTCTATATATGGTGAAATGGTGATCAATGGTAGACCACCAAATTATATAGACATTGAATGACCCCCAAATCTTATCCTTAGGCCAAATATAATTTGCACAACCCAAAGGATAAAGGGGTACAAATGTAAGATCTAGCTAGAGGGTACATTTAGGGTATTCTTTGTGAGATGTGGAAGAAGGAGATAAGAGATCTTATGTTTATGGCTAAAATAAGATGTAATAAAAAGGTACAATAGAAAATCTGATCTAATATATGTAAGATATAGGAGTAAGAATGGGTGTACCTGAAAATGGGAGAAGCCAATTTTTTGTCTGACAGAGTCCCAGAATGATCTGATACCCAAATCCAAACGTTTGTGGCTTGTAACTCTAAAAATAGCAACTCACTATTATACTCTGGGAACAAGTCAAAAGTGGTTCGACCTGTACTTGAGATGACCAGAATCAGAAATAGAGAATTGATCTGGGTAGCTCTTCTGATGACTCCTCCGACTCTGTAACTGGATTATGCATTCTAAATGTTAGGTTATAGGTCGAAGGTTCAACCTATACCTGATACTGTAGCTATATCTGCACTTTTAAACCTGCTCCTGCACACAAGATAGAAGGAAAAATTATTGGGGGGAGGGGCTTTCCTTGGTCAAGTCCTTGTTTAGGAATTAACCTTGAATTGAAATAAAGGAAACACTATCATGTAGAAGAGATTGAATCTAACAATGAAAATGTATCATATCATATAGATGCAATTATTCCTGGTATCAGATCAAATATGTTAATGCAATAGCCTTGACTCAACACAAAAACCAAAAAAAAATCATGTAAGATAAACCTCGTGTAGTAGATGCTTGTAATTCACCTCAAATATTGCATAGAAGAAGAAGAAGAAGACTTGAATGGATGAATATAGATCTCCCCTCCTTGATGGCCAACTCCTTTTTCTCCTATGAAGAAAGAAGCTAGATCTGTAGAAGGTAATGCATGAAGATGGATGAACTTGAATGCTTGATTGCTTGAACTCCTTGAATGTGCAACAACTTGCTTGATTGTTTGAGAGTAGATAGTTGCTTGTGTGTAGATATTTTGCATAATAGTAGTAGGTGTCAAAATGAGGAGGAGAAGTCTCCTTTTATAGTGATTTCAGGGCCCTAATTTACAAAGGTTAACTTCGCTAGGTAGGAAAAAGAAAACACCTTGCACCGGGCCTGAAACCCACCAAATTTAAACTCTCGAGGTATTTGTCAAAAGTGGTTTGACCTATACTTGGTATAGGTCAAACTAGGTTCGACCAATACCCGGAAGGTGTAAATTTTGAGGTGAGGTTACGGGATTTAAGGGTGTCAAGTGGTTTGGGAAAAAATGGAAAGGTAAGCAGGATAATTGATCATAAATGAGAAAATGAGGCCCAAGAGGGAAATGAATTATTTGAATGGATGGGTATATGAGAAATTGTGCATAGAATTTAGAGCCAACACAGAGTATTGAGCAATATTGAAGGAGAAGGTAGGACCTTAATTTAAATTATGTATGCAACTAGGTGCAATGTGTGGTCCTATCATAATAAACACACTAAAGAGGGCTAAAATGTTCCCAAAAAGAAAGTGCTTACTTCTTAGGACTATACAATTTCTTTCTCAGGGTTTGGAATTGGGCACTAAAGTCAAAGTGGAATGGGTGATGCATGAGTGTGTTGAGGATGAGTGACTCATGGGTTTGCATTCTCTACTTGTGTCGATGATGCTGGGGAAGGGTTTCAAATTGGAAGGATTAGATTTTAAATTAAAGAAGAGTTTGGAAGGAGCATTCAAACCCTTTACTATTTGGCATGAGAGGTGGTTTGGGGAAGACAACAAAAGAGAAGTGCAGGTAGGGTGGGAGTCACTCTTGGATTTCCTGCACATGGGTGAAATTCTGATAAGAATGGAGGCAGAAGCAAGCAAACAGGGGTCATGTGAACTTGTTTTTGAGGTGTCCAATTATGAGTTAACGGACTAGGGAAGATGCCAAATGAGAAGAAGGAAAAAAAGAGAGGAAATAATGACAACAAAGTTCCTGGTTTTAGTTTTTCCTTAATAGTATATTATAGTGTTTGTTGTTCGTTGTCTCGGGGGGTGGTAGACTGTAGTTTTTATGCCAATACTATGAAATTTTAATTTTTTGTTTATGTTATATGTTGTATTAGGTTCTGTGTAGTTCCTGGGGGGAGGGGGGGTAGGCTGATAGTTTAGGTTTATCATTGTCAATATTTTGGAAGGGTATGGTGCATAGACATTTGTTAGTGGGTAGGATATCCTTCTTCAGGATGAGATTTTAGATCTATTATATGTAATTATCTTTTTATTTTTTTATAATATACAATGTTTTCATCCATTAAAAAATCAAAGAACAAGCATACATCTAACCTTGATTTATTTAGGAGTTCGATTAATAATCCTGCACTAAAAATTAAGAAACTAATATAAGTGATATTTGCACTTGACTTCTCTAATAAGGATGAAGATGCCTTATTGATGCCATGTTCAATTTGGAATATGTCGTGGGCATGATATCGTCTTAGAATTTGTTGTGGTTCAAATCCAAGTCCTTTGGGTTCAAACTTTAGCACCACAACCTTGATATGATACGTGAGAGTAGACTTGATCATGTATGCATGAATTGAAAGAATACAATTATAAAGACTATTCACTTTGGCCTTCCATGTATGTCTTAGTTTATTAAGACAAAACTTACAAACACCTTTGGGGATGGATCGGTAAGGTCAAGTTTTCACAAGTCAACCTCCTAGACAAATAAACTTTATGGCTTTGATCGAAGAAACATAAATCCCATTCATAAGCATGCAAATGACCTCTTTTATTTTTATGCAAATTGTGATTCTTTATCTATTAAAAACCAAAGTGTGTTCTAGTGATTTCTCCTCATTGAATCATCCAATATATATGAATTATCTACACATTAACTATCAAAACATAAAAATAGGTTGCACATGTATGTATCAACTCACAATGACTAATGAAAAGAAAAGAGAATTTAAATATTTAAATTTCATGTTCTTTTTCAAGATTACAATGAAATAATATGATGGAAACTAAATTAATGAAAAAATATCAAATTAAAACACAAATCATATATAACATTATATACAAATAAAAATGAATAGATAATAAATATATTAAAGTTTTACAAATAAAAAAATATAAATTATAATATATAAAATAAATATAAATAAAAAAATTTAAACCAAATTTGTAATAAAAATATATTTACTAATAAAAAAATGAACCCAAAAAATACAAAGTGGAAAAAATTAACATTGGTATCTTAATTTCACCATTAATATAGAATAGCTAAAGTATTTATCATAAGACCATAAAATTGAAGGCTATGTGATTATCCTATATAACCAAGAAATGAGTTAATATTTTCACTATATTAAAATGTATTTTAGTTATGAACTTAGGAGAACATTACAATGTGCTATTATAGCTAATTATGTGCACTTGTAGAATCTAAACTATACAAAAGATTTCAACGATTTTTTTGGTTGTCTCTATATGACTTTTTTTTTACTTGAGGATATTAGCGAAGCTCTGTGGAGGGTTTGTTAACCATGAAATGATAAAAAAGTGACCATTTCAAATTGTTCCATATACCTACTTAAAGATGCCCTAATGCCTTAATGATCAACTTTTTGGTACAAGTGAAACTTATTAATAGACTTTTAGTTATCATTTTTTTTTACTCCTTTAAAATTAATAATTAGAAAATTGAGTAGACAAAGAATACATGACTATTATAAAACATTGGCTACTAATGCTCAAATTAATTAAAAATTAGCACTTGCACCCAAAGGAGGTGCAAGGGGTAAGCCGATAGGAGAGTAGTTGTAAGTTATTGATAGCACATTTGAAAACATAATATTTGAAGTATTTACATACAAAAGACTGGATGTACATGATACAATTTCGCATTACATAATAGTGATTATTTATGTATTTGCTTGTCTTTGATAGTAACATTTGTGAAACCATATACTTTGAAGCATTTACATATAAAGGAACTATATGTATGATTCTTTATAACACACTTCATATTGTTGTTGCTATTCTTTTGTGTCACCATTATTTTTTTGATTCCTATAGGTTGAAACATCAAGTTAGTGATCTTTTATAAGCAGCAATATATGTAGCATGATAAGGAAAACATATATTGCAAAGGGTAAAAAGGCATTGTGTACCTGTTCTCATTATATTGATAGTTGTTGTAGTCTGGACTCTTCCCTTTTCCTGATAATTGTGTATGGATTGTTTTTCATTCTTGAATACCAGTCGAAGGAGAATGGTGGTTGTATACGAAGGTAATTTATTGTTTTAACTCTTGATATGGTTGTAAATGTCAATCTTTGTCTTTCTATTCTACCGATATCAATTGTTGCTTTGGGGAGTGTTAGTCCCTGGGATTTATGTATTGTGATTGCCCATGCCATGGAAAGGGGTATTTGCCTATGGTTCCCTAAATATACAGGTTGAATAGGTATACTTTTTGGATCACTTTGGTCCCATGGTGGTCCAGTGTAATTATCGAATCTAACAACTACGTAGAGTGGTAAATATGGGGGTTTAGTGCCAATTGTGTACACAATATGTATCACTTCACCAAGAGATCCATTGACAAGTCATGTTTGAGTCCATAGGTTTGTTGTTAACATTGTTCTTTTTCCTTTACATAACAAAAGCTCTTTTGGTAGCTGGTCAACATCATTGTCATTCTTTGGTTTTATGTGCGTGTTCACTGCAATACAAAGGGCAACAGGTAAATTTAGCAGTTGCAACATCTTTTTGCTGTGTACATTTACTAAATCATTTGTAGCGTATAGGTGCATTGTTTGGTTGAATTTATTTTGTTCTTCGAGAAATAGTGAATTGTTTGTGCAATTGCCAATCTCGTGTTGTTGGTTCTGCATTATGCATGTTTTGTAATATTTGACGAAAGTCACATTGTGTTTGTGTGTCACCCTGTTGACGAAAGATTGTTTCCAATGTAACAACTGTGGTGAATTGTTCCCATAGGAATTTAGAATTTGAGTGCAATGCATAGATTGGTTTATCCATTACAAGTGGTAATTGTGCCAAGTCGCCCACAAGAATGATAGATGTTCCCCTGAAACATAAGTGTTGTTTATGGGGGAAAGCTTCACGCAGTCTAGTACCAATTTTCAGTAGCAACTTTGGTCCTATGAAGCTCATCTCATCAACAAGGAGATATATCACATGTCTCATGTCTTCTTGAAACACTAATAATGATTGGCCCTTTAGTGGTTGCATTTCTCGTATTGGAATTTTAAGGGCGATATGTATAGTTGAGGCATGTATGTTAAATGCAACAATTCCTGTAGGAGCAACAACAAGGAGTGGATTGTTTTTTTTTTTATGCTAGGTTCCAAAGTGCATGTTTGATGCAGTGTATTAGGTAAGATTTACCTGTAGCCGTTGTTCCTTGTATGATCATGTACAAGGGTTGATTGTAATAGAAATTAGTATAATGTTCTTTGATAATGGTAAGTGCTAGTTGTTGTTTGGGAGATAGTGGAAATGGTGGATCATTCACCTGAAATGCGGATTGTTCATCATGTGGGGACACCTTGTTTGTATTAATAAAATGTTCTGCAATGTTGTGCAGACTTGGAGGTATAGCACATTCGTCCCATGTATTCATACTATCATATTCACGTCTACCAAGCATTTCAGTGAAATCTAGATTTTCACTAGAAGCTAGGCCCATTTGTGAAAGCAACTCCCATTCATTCATTTGAAGTGTATTTTGTATACCATCATCACTATCAATGTCATCAACCTCTTCATCGTTAACCTCTATAGAATTGAGGTGGTCAATATGCCAGACATGGTATTTATGAATGTTCATTTGCTTCCAATTTACAACAATGCTATCTTTAATTAAACCAATATCCGTAGAAATGGTTCGGAAATGCTTGTATAGAAGTAGCTCACTCCAGCAAAATGTTTCAAATTGTTCAGAATCCTCATCTGGTATAGTATATAATTGAGGAAAGACATTGATAATTGCCTTATGTTTCCTGGATCTCCACTTGCACCCTTTGCAGTTTGGTGAAAATGAATAGGATCTAGTAGATTCAATTAGTGTGACCAGTTCCATGTCAGTAGGTCATTGTGCGTAGGAGTGTAGATAGTGCATCTGCATTGCATTTTCATATGGTTTTCTTCGGATGTGATGGATAATTTTTATCCCAACGTTTACAGTCATAAATGAGCGGCTGCAAACAACCAGGGGTAATTTTTGTAGCATATGGCATGTCTCTTGTGCACCTATATCACGATCTGCTATGATCTCAACCATAAATTTGCAATATGTTGTTAGTGCTAGATCTTCTGCTGCTTGTTTTTGACATATGTGTGTTAGCATATTTACACAGCTTTCTGATTTTCTGTCTGCCTTATATGCATATTTGGCAATATATTTAAGAACAAGTTCTTTTGAAACAACTGGTTGACAATCCATATTAGCTCTCCAAATGGATATCATTTATGGGTTATGTGTATTTAACATATCATCATTTCGTGCTAGGGTGTATTTTTTTTATCCCAGAGTCATCACAGGATAAGGATGAGCTGACACATTCAGGCCATGGAGCTTTGTATTGACATTCTAAAGATCAACCATGTTTACGTAGGCATGTTGCTTCAGTGCATTTTGTGTCTCTGGATGCAATTGATTAAGTTTTGTAGTCATCAAGTGTATTTCTAGAGAATATCTATGTTGTACTCAATAAGCAAGGATCTTCATGTGATGAATGATGTCTTGTGTTTTGTCTTTCAGTTTGATTTTGAGGATTCCATGCACTCACATATTTGTCAAAGAATAACTTTGCTTGCTCTATAGCTGTGTGGTTTTTCCAGTCAAGTTTGTCCATGTTTGGTGCATTAGGAATCCAAATGAAGCCATGTATGTGTGCTAATCCTTGATGTTTCCATTCATATCTATACAAATAATCTTGTGCACATAGGAACTTGTCTATTATTTCTTCACGAAATATTGTGAAATGCTGATGCAAATAAAGGGATGTAGTATGCGGGTTGTCAATTATGTTATTTGTGCGTTCTTTGTTAGACTATAGTTTGCATGGTATGCCATTTGTAAACAATCGCTGTAAATCTGGCCACTTAGTATCTGTTGCACTCAATGTGAAGAAGAGAGTAGGGGATCCTAATTGGTTGATCATGTTTGAAAGTTCACCGCGGCATTTGCTCCAATATGAGCGAGTTCCCCTCAATGAAGATTCAAAATACATCAATTCTTCACCTAACTGTGTGTTGGGAAATTGTAGTAAGTGAAGACGTAGACTATCAATGGTGGTGGGTATGCAATCCTCTACATTTTTCTTCACAAAAATAGATGAAAGTCCTTGGCTACGATGTCACATCATTAGATTCAAAACAAAATAGCAAAATCTTGGATGACTTCCAAATCTATTATCATGAAATCTCATTAGGTACAATATATATTCATGCATCTCAATTTGTCTATATCGAGGTTGCAAGTGTAATGCAACACCATTCGGAAAGAGTGTGGGAAAAGCCATGTCCAAAAGACCTTCAGTATTATATTCATTTATTGGAGATGTTTCAAGTTCTGGCCAAGGAGCAAGGATGTCATGTTCAGATGTAACTTGCAAGGTCTCTTTGATGATATCCATTTCATGATGTCTATTTGGTAACCTAGCTAGGAATGATGATGAGTATGTTAGGTCATTCTCTAATTGATCTGCAATAGGCACAGGTTCAGTGGTTGGTTCCATCATATGTTCATTTTCGGCATTAATGGTATGAAGCATGCTTGAAATATCTGTATTTATATCTAGAAGTTGTGTTAAAGACTCAACATCAATTTCAAAATCCTTGTAATATGGGTCATATTTGATCTTATATTGTAGTGCAATTCGTGCACGACTTCTACTCACATAACAATCATAATGGTTTCCTTGTGAATGAGATATTCTAACTACTAGGACATCCAAATTTCCAATTTTATGTGGTAGATATTTTGCTATTATTTTGATATTTTGTGGGAAGCTAATTGTGTGACCACTGTACTTGTATTGTCCTCCATGTGCGTGGGTTACCTACACTATCAGGTTTACACATGCTATGAGCATCTCTTCAACTTGGGTTAGGTTCTTTAGCTCATTTGGTTGCTTTCCTGGGTCCATATTGTTAGATGTTGAGAATCTATGTTGACCTTTTTCATGAGAGCATATGGTACATACTAGACCATTATTTGTTGAATTTGTGTGTATCCCAGGGTATCGTTCAGTACATATCATGCATGTTTTCAGGTCTGACAATGCATCTATTCTACTACAAAATCGCTTAGAAGCTATTATAAAGGCATTAGACATCTGTGGTATCAGATGGGTTGGATGCATAGTTGTAGTCTTAGTACTATTTTGTGTATTTGTGTCCTGGGTTTCTTTGTTTTGTTTGCGTTGAATGTGGCGACAATTTTTTATTTCTTCCTTATGGCGAGAATAGTAGTCTTGATTTCTTTTATGACGTTTCATTTTTTTATCGTCATGTGTGGAGGCTGTATTGTGATAATTTTGAGGGGGGGAACTCGTCATCTGCAAATGACATAGTAATTCTCAATATCAATGTTGAGATAGTACTTTTTTATGTAACTAGAGAAGATTCTTCATCATCTGCAAAGGAAATAGTAATTCTTAATATTAATGTAAAAAGTAAGAAATATTTGTTGAATTAGGCAAGATTAACAAGATTGAAAAAAATGCAAAGTTGAAAGTATTTGCATCATGTTAGCGTTGTTAAACAAGAATTTGAAAGGGTGTATAAACATAATAATGAAGAAGTAAGGTGTTTGAAAGTAATAGAAACATCATTTTCATGGAAAAGAAACAATGTATACATTCTATACTGTCACACTTGCTTAAGGTAGATGCTAACACAAATATTTGTATTCATCAAATATATAGTTTTTCAAATATTGTTGTACACATTATGAACAACGGAGTTATAGTTAGGTGTTTTTGTTATTGCATGGATCTTCAATATTTCCCAACAAGAAGGCACTTTCTTCAACGA
>MU218056.1:124447-137153 GCA_018584345.1 Thuja plicata | reverse complement strand
TAGTGCCACTATACTTATGTGTGGTATATACAATCAGTTATAAACGTATTCATCTACATAGTATTTAAGTAATTCTGGAGAGCAACTTTCAGCTGGGGAGCATTGCCATGCCCATAGTAAGCATCTGCGTGCATCTCTTGCAAAAAGGTGTAGAAGCTAGTCAATTTCTCACAAGTTGCGTGCACTTCATGCAGTGTTGTTTCCATAAGCATAACATCAACATACTGCACGAATAGAATTATAAAGACTATTCACTTTGGCCTTCCATGTACGTCTTAGTTTATTAAGACAACACTTACAAACACCTTTGGGGATGGATCGGTAAGGTCAAGTTTTCACAAATCAACCTCCTAGACAAATAAACTTTATGGCTTTGATCGAAGAAACATAGATCCCATTCATAAGCATGCAAATGACCTCTTTTATTTTTATGCAAATTATGATTCTTTATCTATTAAAAACCAAAGTGTGTTCTAGTAATTTCTCCTCATTGAATCATTCAATATATATGAATTATCTACACATTAAATATCCTTAAATATCAAAACATAAAAATAGGTTGCACATGTATGTATCAACTCACAATGACTAATGAAAAGAAAAGAGAATTTAAATATTTAAATTTCATGTTTATTTTCAAGATTACAATGAAATAATATGATAGAAACTAAATTAATGAAAAAATATCAAATTAAAACACAAATCATATATAACATTATATACAAATAAAAATGAATAGATAATAAATATATTAAAGTTTTACAAATAAAAAAATATAAATTATAATATATAAAATAAATATAAATAAAAAAAATTAAATCAAATTTGTAATAAAAATACATTTACTAATTAAAAAATGAACCTAAAAAATACAAAGTGGAAAAAATTAACATTGGTATCTTAATTTCACCATTAATATAGAATAGCTAAAGTATTATCATAAGATCATAAAATTGAAAGCTATGTGATTATCTTATATAACCAAGAAATGAATTAATATTTTCACTATATTAAAATGTATTTTAGTTATAAACTTAGGGAACGTTACAATGTATTTTTATAGCTAATTATGTGCACTTGTAGAATCTAAACTATACAAAAGATTTCAACGATTTTTTTGGTTGTCTTTATATGATTTTTTTTTGACTTGAGGATATTAGCGAAGTGAAGCTTGTGGAGGGTTTGTTAACCATGAAATGATAAAAAAGTGACCATTTCAAAGTGTTCCCTATACCTACTTAAAGATGCCCTAATGCCACAGTGCACTCAAAGTTGTCAATACTTAGTGCAAATGGATCAATTATGAACCCCAAAAAAGAGTAAAAAATGATCAGCCTTTTGATACATGTGAAACTTATTAATACACTTTTAATTATCATTTTTTTTGACTCCTTTAAATTTAATAATTAGAAAATTGAGTACACAAATAATACATGACTATTATACTCAAATTAATTAAAAAAAATATCAAAAAACATTGGCTACTAATGCTCAAATTAATTTAAAAAAATATAAGTTAATCCTCACAAAGCTCTCACACTCTGCCATGCGACCGTGTTCTTAAATGGGCTAACATTTAGTCAACAAATACACACCTCCCTTATTTATAAAACCTGCAACGACAATTCCACTCCTGTTAACGAGCAGCAATGTTGTTTCTGTCAAAATCCCAAACCCAGCTGGTTGCGTTAGCAGTCATCCTTTCAATCTTCCTCCTCCTTCCACTTCCTCTGGATCGGCCTGCAGATCCCTCGACAACAAAAAACGCCGGACCTTTACGGGACCGGGGACATAAACTTCAAGAAGTAGTGAAAGGTCGCTATATCGTAAGGTTCAAGCAGTACAGGCATGGCCGAGAGCATAAGCTGGCCATGGAGGAGCAGCTCGGGGCTTATGATAGTTGGAAATGGATCGAGCGCAACAATGCCGCGTCCGCTTATCCCACAGACTTTGGTCTGCTGGAATTAGATGATGACCATGGGTTAATCGAGGAAATTAAGAAATTAGGGTTTGTTAAGGATGTTTCCGCAGAGGCTCGTTATTCGCGTGGATTGTTGTTCGATGAAGGGGAAAATCGTGGAGCCTGTCGAAATGAGCGAAATCTCATAGACGAAGACCGCGATAATGTTGCAGGGTCTGGAGAGAATAAGCGCCAAGGGAAACTCTTTACGGCCATGTCGTATGAAGGCGTCAGTAATGGCTCATACGGTTGGGGTCGGCAGCTACTTTTGCAGGTTTGTTTATTTTTTGAATACTGACATTGTAATCAAACATTACATTATTGTCTAGTATTTATGTTCGGCAAGAACCGAAATAAAAAAGGCAATTAAACATAGTTAAGCTATATTTTGAGAAAATCAAATTCAAAAGACAAACACCAGATATAATTTTCTTTGAGCAGATGTCTCCAAGCGTCTAGAATTCCTTTATGAATAATTTTTGATCTTCATTTACCTCTACCTAATGCTAGAGGGAGCGAGTCAACTCTGTGAAGAAGCAGACAAAACTTTTATATACATATATATTAGAAAATATGTGCAGAGATCTCATTTTCTTTCTCTCTCTCTCTCTCTATATATATGATTCCATATCCTATATCATAGGAAACCTCCTTCAATAACTCCTAAATATATTGAGTTGTTTTAACAAATTATTACAATTAATACATTAGCCCATATAACAAACTATAACAATTCTACCAAATTATTGTTTTATGCATCCTATGGTGCAATATTTCCAATACCTATGTGAACACTAATTCACAACATCCCCCCTTACTTAAAAAGTAGCTTCCTGCACAAATTTGGAGAAAGGTTTTACCTTACATGCTGGTCCATTTTGTGTTGTCATGAAATGGAGAAATTAAAACACCAACACAAGTCAGGGGACAACAACCAGTTATTTCAGACTGTATATCCTTCAGGTAGTGAGTGAGCAATATCATGTCCTTAATAAATAGTAGTAGTATGACAATCAAGAAAAGATGTAGGATACATCCATCCTATGCACGAGCATGCTACTGAATAAAGTCTTTGAGCTCATCAATGTAGATACCAAGGAGGGTGTGGCAGGTGGATGCCTTGCTTGACTCCAATAGTACACTCTCAAGTCTGAATTCAATTGGAAACTCTATGACTCTATGATAGTATGGAATCTTCAGGTATGTTTTTTTGTAAATCCTACCATACCGATATTCAAATACAAGACATTCTGCTAGGGAAACTGAACTTATGAATTTTAGATCTATATTTTAATTATTCATTTTTAATTGGTTTCGAGGTACTTCAACTATTCAAAGAGGGATAGAAAAATTAGAATAGAGTAAAGCAAAATAAAATAAAATATTGAATTAAAATGTTTATAAATCATAAAAATTTGGTGAAAACAGAGGCAAGCAACTAATGAAAGTATTTGTTTTATTTCAAAAGTGCTGTACTGTTTCTATCCTGATGCTTCTCTCTGTCAAAAAGCTGAGGTTTAAACTCTCTAATAGTCTGTTGAATATATTAGGATAATATCTCCTTAATATCCTGTTTATTATTATTTTAATGGTCAATATTGTAAATCTTGTAAATATTAGAATGTTTCTAATATTGTTATTATTCTTTCGTTATTAGAATGTTTCTAATAACGTTATTCTTTGTAAACTATAAATGAGCGTTTTGCTCATTCAATTCATCCCAATATTTTACCAATTACATGTGTAATATGGTATCATAGCCATCTTAATAATTTTTTCAAAAATTTTATAATTTCTTTCTGAAATTATTAGTTCTTCAAAATTTTTGAAATTATTTTCCTAGCATCTAGGGTTTTCATGGCTTCTTGTTTGTGATTCACGAAGCCTCTGTTTTTGCCGTTTTTTGAAGATTTTTTTTCGAATACTTCTGTGCAACTGCCGCTATTCTTAGTGTCTTCTTCTTGTGGCCCGTGTTCCATCTTTGTCTGGTTCGCACGACCTTTCTTCATGGTCTTTTTTTGCCCTCACACACCCGCAACGACCTACTCCAGTATTTTCTGCCTCGCGATGGCTTTTGAGAGCCTGTAAATGCTGTGTTTCTTTTCCACGACCCTCTTTGAGTCGCTCATTTGCTGTTCGACGACGTCTCTGCAATTTGCGGCTTTTTTTTGTGGTCGTTTTTTAGGAAAAACGACAGGTCTTCCTCTTTTCTAGGGTTTTATGTGGTGGTTAACTATTTCTATGGTCGAAATCTGTTCCAAATAGCCATTTTTTTCAAACCAGACTCGTCTTTGCATTTTTTCGCACTTGCGAGACATTTTCTGTAGCTGTTTTTTGTAAACATGACCATTTTCTTGGTCGTCCTTCTACTATAGACATGTTTTTTGTATTGCTAAAGCAGAACACAAATCCTATTGTGATTTTTTTCACAGATTCGTGGTGATTTTTTGAGAGCTTTTATGGTTTTCTCTAGAAATTTTCTTGGTCTTCTGAAATTTTTGCTTTGGGATTCGTGCCTGCAAATTTGCTGTTCAATCTCAAAATCGGTGCTTATTTTCTGCCTCTATCTTATTCCAAACACAATTTTTTCTGCATTACTCTTCTGCCTCGATATTAGTGCTGCCATTTGGTCAACTACTTTTGACCTCAGTATTCTGCAATGACATCTTTGACAAATATTCCGTTTTAGGGGAGTCAAAAATTCAATGACAAAAACTACAATACTTGGAAACAACGTATGACGACATTCTTTGAATACAAATGTCTTGACAAAATCGTTTTCGGCAAGACCAATCGTCCTATAGATTCAAGCAAAGAGCAAGACAAATTTGATGGCCAAAATCAAGGAGCTGTCATGCTAATCAAACTCTCAGTCACTGACGATCAACTGTCGCAGGTTCCTTCGGGCAAAACAATTGCTGAAATTTGGAGCCATCTAAAAGGTTTGCATGAAACCTATAATAAGATTTGTGCGTTCTTGAAGAACATGCTCTTCATGATCATGATGGATGAACATGTGTCTGTGCAAGATCATCTCAATAAAATCAAGGGCATTCGAGATCAGTTGTAAGCCATTGGACGCTTAATGGAAGAAGACATGGTGGTGATCACCCTGAGGAGTCAATCGTCTTCCTATGAGCACTTTGTTGAAACTCTCAACATTGCTTCCACTCATGTTGATGTATCGTTTTCCGATCTCTGCATAATGCTTTTACAACAAGATCGCTGGAAACAACAATTCGACAGTGGTACCAGTTCATCTTCAAACACCCAAGCTTTCTCAACTAACTCTTTTCATAAGGATACATGCAACTATCAGTTTTCTCACTCTTCTCAGCAAAATCCCTTTGCTCAGTCATTAGAAGGCCCAAAGAAGAAAAATATTCAGTGCAACTACTGCCATAAGTTTGGTATATGAAGATGGAGTGTTGTAAATGCTTAGCTGCTCAAGCCAAGCAATTTGGTTCACAGCCCAAAGCACATGTTGCGGAGCACACTGAGTAGGGTGAGTCTGCCTTTTACGCCTTCATGGCTAAAAGACCTGTAGATCATGTGAAATCTTTTGCCTGGTATATTGATTCAAGTGCCTCTCGCCACTTCGCTCATCGCCGGGATTGGTTCACAGATTTTTAGCCTTCTCAGATTCAGTTATTTTTGGAGGGGAAGAATACATCGTTGTCGGAAAAGGCAATATACAAATTCAGTCTGAAGGGAGGAAATTGATTTTCCTCGATGTGTACTATGTTCCAGGAATGGAACTCAACCTTCTCTCCGTCAGTCAAATTATGAGACATTCTCCTCGGCTAGATGTGATCTTCAATTCACATCAGTGCAGTATCATTTATCGGGAGACTCAGTCGACTGTTGTCATTGGTCTTGAGGATCATGATCTATTCAGACTTGTTGACTCTGGTGATTCTCAGGAGCTTGCTATGGCAGCTCATCATTCCTTTGTTAGTACACTCTGGCGTCATCGGTATGGGCACTTAAATGTGCACTATCTTTCTCAGCTTGTCTGGGAAGATCTTGTCATTGGACTATCAGAGATTCAGACCCAGAACCTCGGAGTTTGCAGAGCATCTCAGTCTGGGAAGCAACATCACACTCCATTTTCAGATGCCAACTCCTGGAGAGCTTCTAAGGTACTAGAACTGGTCCATGCTGATATTTGTGGACCTATGGCTACTCCTGTTATTGGATCTAGGTATTTTTTACTTTTTGTTGATGATATCAGTCATAAAATGTGGGTGTATTTCCTTCATAAAAATCATAGGTGTTTGTTTTGTTTCAAAAGTTAAAAGCGTTTGTAGAAAAAGAGTCTGGTCAACCTATTGTTACTCTTAGAACTGACAATGGGGGAGAATTTTGTTTCTCTGCCTTCTCCCATTTTTTTGAACAACATGGCATAAAGCGCCAATTAACAACACCTTACACCCCTAGCAAAACGATGTCGTTGAGTGTAGAAACCACACAATTACCGAAATGGCCTGGTCTATGCTTGAACACAAGAGTGTTCCAAATAAATTTTTGGGCTGTAGCAGTCAACACTGCTATCTATCTTCTCAACCACTCTCCTACAATGGTTGTCAAGAAGCAGACTCCGGAAGAGGCCTGGTCAGGCTATAAGCCCAGAATCAGTCATCTCCAAGTTTTTGGCTCCACTGCTTTTGTCTGGATTCTTGATGCGAAATGCACCAAGTTAGATGCAAAGAGCCAGAAACCCATGCTAACCAGCTATAGTGATAATCACAAAGCCTATCAACTAGTGGACATCGAGACTAATTGTCACATCTTCAGTCATGATGTGGTCTTTGATGAGGAATGAGGGCCATTTCAACTCTCTCCTCGAGTTATGGATTCAGAGGACCAGTCTCTCAAGGCTCAAGATTTGGGTGTCCGTCTTCCATTAGGCCCACCTGGTGGGAGGGCTTCAGCTGAGAAGGCTCTAAATGTTCCTATTCTTGCCTCTCCACGAGTTCCTTTTCCTACAGGATCACCCAGACAAGCAGCTACACCACCTAATTTTCCCAAGGATTCACCGGATCTTCTGTTTGATGATGATGATCCTATTGCACCTCCTGCTTTTGATGTTGGCACTACTACTCTCGGTCTAAATGGCGGGCTAAGACAATTGACGTTCTTCATGATGATGAGCTCATCGAGTGTAGAACTGCTTGAGAGAAGAGCAAACCTTTTGATTCTGTAAATTTTGCTCTCATGGCCAACATTCACAGTGTGTATGAGCCTCAAACGTACATAGAGGCGAAAGGAATACCTGAGTGGGAAGAAGCTATGAAGATTGAGCATCATAGTCTATTAAAAAATAACACTTGGGTTCTGTCAGATCTTTCTTCAGGAAGGAAACCCATTAGATGCAAATGGGTCTACAAAGTCAAATACAAGGTTGATGGTACTTTAGATAAGTACAAGGTTCGTTTTGTTGCCAAAGGCTTCTCTCAACGCAAAAGAATTGATTATGAGGAGACCTTTGCTCTGGCAACAAAGATGAGCACCATCAGATTAGTCCTAGTCTTGGTAGTTTAGTGTGGTTAGAAGGTCCGTCAAATGGATGTCAAGAGTGCCTTCCTCTATGGTTATTTACAGGAAGGGGTGTACATGACACAACCTCCTGGAATCAAGGTTGTCTGTAAAGAACACCAAGTACTCAAACTGGTGAAAGCACTCTATGGCCCCACACAGGCTCCTCAGGCATGGTACATGAAAATTGCTAAGTACCTCACAGATGAGGGTTTCCAGAGGAGTCCTTCTGACTCAAGTCTGTATGTCAAGGCTACTAGAAGTAACATCATCCTTCTGGTTATTTATGTTGATGATCTCATCATCTTTGGCAGTTCGACATCTTTGATTCAAGAAATCAAATAGAATTTATGCCAGTTTTGACATGACTGACCTTGGGTTTCTGCACTATTGCCTACGTATCTAGGTTTGGCAACAGTCTCATGGCATCTTCATCTCTCAGTCTAAGTATGCAAGGGCTCTACTAGACAAATTTAGAATGTAGGATTTTAAATCTGCTTCTACACCTATGTAGTTTGGCCTAAAGTTGTTAGCCAAATTTGGTTCTCTAGTTGAAAACAAATCCGCATTGAGGCAACTAGTGGGTAGTTTAATCTATCTCACTTCCACTAGACCTGATCTGAGTTTTTCAGTGAGTTACATATCACGCTTCATGACAACTCCTACTTCAGAACATTGGGCTACAGTGAAGCGCATCTTGCACTATGTCAAGGGCACTTCCGACTTTGGTATCCTCTATGGACGTACCAAAGATCCTAGACTCATCGAGTACACAGATTCTGATTGGGGAGGGCTCTCGTGATGACAAAAAGTCAACTTCCGGGTATGTCTTCAGTTTGGGCACATGTGCTATCACTTGGACCAGTAAGAAGCAACAAGCTGTATCTCTTTCCTCAATAGAAGCTGAATATCGAGGAACAGTCAAAGCAGCTTGTAAGGCAGTTTGGCTTCGAGGATGCTTTCAGACATCTAGATGTCTCAAGTAGGCCCTTCACCCCTCTTCTGCGACAATCAAGGGATGCTCAAACTCGCCAAAAAATCTAGTCTTCCATGAGCAAACCAAGCATATTGACCTTCGTTGTCACTTCATTCGTCAGCTAGTTGAAGACGGATCTATGAATTTGCAGTATGTTCCTATAGCGGACCAGACCGCTGATGTTCTCACCAAGTCCCTACTTCCAGAGAAGTTTGTTAAGTTGAAGGGGCTCCTTGGTGTAGTTGATAGATTGACCATTAAGGGAGGGTATTAGAATAATATCTTCTTAATATCCTATTTATTATTATTTTAATGGTCAATATTGTAAATCTTGTAAATATTAGAATGTTTCTAATAGTGTTATTATTCTTTCGCTATTAGAATGTTTCTAATAACGTTATTCTTTGTAAACTATAAATGACCGTCTTGCTCATTCATTAATTCATCCCAATATTTTACCAATTACTTGCGTAATAGAATAACCGTTTTGATAGTCTATGATTGGTTTTGATTCATGTTTTTTTATTCTTTTATCATTTTCTTTAGAAAATGAAATTCGTTGATTATATCCTTTCTAATAAGAATGTTTCTCAGGAAGCCAAACATAATGTAACCATGAAATGGTTGCCCACTCTGCTTTTTGTCCATTTATTGATGATTCTGTCTGGAGAGGTAATTGCCTTCGTGTACAAAGACAAATTTCTTTTATGATGGAGATATAATGTAGCTTCATATCCTGCAACATAAGCATGAAGCATAAAATCATGTGCTGATCATAGTAGTTTGAATTTAGAATATTTGTTTTATGTCTAATATTTGTGTTTATTTAATATTCCTTTGGTGCCCATTTTTGTCTAGTCTGGGCTTCATCATGTAACATGACAGAATATTTTCTTGTAATAATTTATTTTTTGTAGCAAGAAGGAATTTTAAGGAGTTTATGCATATTCTCTAAGGAAGTGTTGAATTGTCTTTTCACTCTATTTTGTTGTCTTTGCCAGAGGCATACAATTTTTAGTTCATCTAGAGCTTAAGTAGCTTTGTTTTTTTCTTAAGTATTTCTTCAATAGAGCTTTTTCTCTGTTCGATGATCCTAGATAACTTTCCATTTTCTCTTCAGTGCTAACTTCTTAATTTTACTGGATCTGTCTCAACTTTTGCTTTACTCATATTTTTTTTGTTGCGTACATCTTGAAGCGTTCACAAATCACTTCGATGTTTGGAGCTGATAAGCTATGGGCAAAAGGATTTACAGGTTCAAAAATAAAGATGGCAATATTTGATACTGGAATAAGAGCTAACCATCCACACTTTCGAAACATCAAGGTAATATACAAATACTTTTTCATTCAAGTAGAAACTTATTTGCATTGGACTTTATTTTTAGTTTGTGCTGCCAATGTGGGAATTGAAGAGGATGAAGAATAATATAAGAGTTTTACATCTTTCTAGATTTTGACTGTCACATCCCAGTTTCTAGAATTTCTGTCTGTTTTTCCTTCATCAAATGAAGTGGGTTTGTTTCTCGCCATGTAGAGTATTGGGTTTATACTTTATTCTTATTTTAGTTTTCAACAGATTGTCAACATAAGTTTCAATAAATGGTCTTCAAGCTTCATATTTTATCTTATCCTTAACAGGCTATTTTACCCATCCCAGCCTCCAACAGGCTGGATCAGGGTTCAGTGCATACCCAGTTCAGGTCTTGTTCTGGGTGTTATGTGGTTCTAGCTAAATGGAGCCAGATCTGTCTGGGTTTGCTCTGCAGCGATCCCAGGCAAAACCAGGAAGAAGCTCATAACATTTCATAGAAAGAAGTAGAACAAATAAATTGTTCTCACCCCTCATCACCACAAATGCTCTTCACCTTGCTGCCACAAATGCCTTGCACATTACCGCTACAAATGGCATTTCTCTGTTTATGGTGGGGTACTACAAATGGTGATGCTATTATAGTTAGGGAGCTGACAAGAAATATGGTAAAAATGCCATTTCTCTGTTAATGATGTCTTTACTTCTTCCAAGGGTGGCTGATAAGTACGTGTTAGAAAATGATATTTTAGTGGTGGAGTTATTATCTGCTGCATTTTCTGTGTATACCTAGATATCATTTGCTTTGACAAGGCCATGTCCAACCATTCACAGAACTTAAGCGGCTCTAGTGCCTTATTTTTCATCAACCATAGAGGGCACATTGCATACTCAGACTATTGCTTTAATTTTGCGCTTTATTGTTTGTTTTAAAATCATACATTCTTTCAAATGGCATGAGGAGATAATGCCATGGCATATTGTTCTACCGTTTATAAATTTTTTTCTCCCACATGTTTCTATTACTTAGGTCCTTGCAGATTCACTTCACATCTGCTCATTATTATTCCATCACCGCACAGACTTATAATTTTTAGTATCTATACATACATACATACATACATGCATACGTACGTACGCACACACGTCCACACGTCCGCATGCACACGTGCACATACGTACATACAATATTTATAAATTTAACGTATTTTATTTATATTTTATACTCGATTTGTGTTCTTTTGGCAATATATATACAGTCCAGACACAATAAATGTTTATACATGGCTACAATAGTAATTAGGTTTCTACAAATTTGCACCTAAAAAATATTGTAAATGATTGTCCTATTATTCATTAAATCTTCTTATCCAATTAAATCTATGTTCTTGTCAGATTTTTATATATTGTTTTGTATGGGCATATCCAAACGTATCCAATCTCAATTATTTTTCGCTGTACTGGTGTATCTGTACCTGAACAGGTAACTTAGTTAATAGGCAAATAAAACTTACTACAGATAAGGTTCCATTAGCCAGACAGAAAATTGTCACCTTCATTATTGTATTTTTTGGTTAAATCGCAGGCCTCATTTTCTTGTCTTGTTTAACCTTATAGATTTTCTGTACTGTTTTGTTTATCTTTATCAAGTCAAGATAAAAACATGATACTCGAATTAAAACTTCAATAAAAAGCCAGACAGAAAATTGTCACCTTCATTATTGTATTTTTTGGTTAAATCGCAGGCCTCATTTTCTTGTCTTGTTTAACCTTATAGATTTTCTGTACTGCTTTGTTTATCTTTATCAAGTCAAGATAAAAACATGATACTCGAATTAAAACTTCAATAAAAATCATACTCTGCCAATTGGAGCACCTTCTGATTCCTGGTATAATAGTACTCTATCATTATGTATAGTCGTCTTTATGTCTCCGTCTTCAATTTTTCCACAAAACATTTTCAAGATCTTGATTTATTATTAAAAAACATGTTCTCTCAACAGTAAAAATTCTTACGCCATTTTTTGTTTGTATGCCTATATTTTATTTTCCCTATTTGAAATGTTTGTTTACAATGTATCCATCTCGGCATAACCAGAAAAATTCTGTGCATATTATCTTTCTATAGCTTTTTTGTAGCTCAAATAAAATGACTTTGGATACTTGTAAGTTTACCAATTAATAATTTAACAGTTTATGATAATGATAGGCTTACATAACTAATAATGCTGTATACCTTATCCGTTCTATTGTACTCATAGCTTGTAAATCAGGGTTACAACCGTACTCACATGCCTCTTTTGTTGTATATAAATAAATTATTAAATATTCACTCATACACATCTATATATGTTTCTGTACCTTTTGTATACTTTATGTTAAGTTTTAGGATAGCTGAAAGTGTAATAGCACTCTATGTTGTATGTGTTTTCCAAATGAAACAATCTCTCTTACATTTATATTGGGAATGAGGCTAGGAGAGACATGTCCCTTCATGGGACATGCCTATTCATTATTATTTATAAGAAAGGACATGCCTCTTCCCATTAATTATAATTTAATCAATCTTATAATGTTTCATCAATCAATTATTAATTAAGAATAATATAATAATAATATTGAATATTAAATTTCATATGATTAATAATAATATAACATATATATCATATTATTATTTATCATATTATTATTAATCAACATATATTATATGTATTCTAATGAACATACGACTGAAGCTACAAACATTAACACTCCCGCTTAGCTAGGGAGGATGATCAAACAAAATGTGTAGTGATCTCCTGTGTCAACACTTATGACCCTCACCATAGCTATACAAAACATCAACACTCCCTCTTAGCTAGGGAGGATAAATCAATCCAATGTCAACACTTATATGACACTTGACAACATCAATCATATGA
>MU218056.1:84393-123068 GCA_018584345.1 Thuja plicata | reverse complement strand
CAATACTCATGTCTTCTTGTGAAATGACTTGATTGCTCCAAGAGAGGTGACACTCTATAATTAATTATTTCTTTCTAGAAAGAGACACACTTCCTTGAATACATTCTTCTTTGTTAATACTTGACCACGATCATAACAAATTAATATATCTCTTTAATGAAAGCCGCTTTCAAGAATTTCACATAGACCTGTACACAGTCCGTTATAAATTTTGAACCCCACACTTACTGTCCAATCGCTCCGGTGAGATTCTTCAAAACTTGTTTTTCACCAACATATCCAAAATTCAGAAAAATCCAATGGTGGATTTGTGAGATATGGTCCCTGTACTGAGACTGTATTTTCTGAGTCAGTCACACATTCACCATCAACAAACTACTCTCTTACATTTGCAGTCTGGTTCTGATACCATGTTAAGTTTTAGGATCACTGCAAATGTAACAGCACTCTATGTTGTATGTGTTTTCCAAATGCAACAATCTCTCTTTCATTTATATTGGGAATGAGGCTAGGAGAGACATGTCCCTTCATGGGACATGTCTATTCGTTATTATTTATAAGAAAGGACACGCCTCTTCCCATTAATTATAATTTAATCAATCTTATAATGTTTCATCAATCAATTATTAATTAAGAAAAATATAATAATTTAATATTCAATATTAAATTTCATATGATTAATAATAATATTACATATATATTATATTATTATTAATCAACATATATTATATGTATTCTAATGATCATATGACTGAAGCTACAATCATTAACACTTTATAACTTCAAGTAGATCTAGAGCTTAGTTTTGAACCCAAAAAATTTGCTGCTTGAAGGAAATCTGCTAGTCAGAGTCATGGAAGACATAACAAGGATAACGATTGGTCAGAAATGGTTTCTTAAGATTGGCATGTGCAGCTTTGCTTGTACATTGTGGCTGGCTGTGTTATGTAACATCAACATATATATACTTTTAATGAAAATGAAAAGAAATAACACGAATAAAGATAAATGTATTTACTAGATGGGATTAGCAAAATGCCTAACACCCAGTGACACCGGTGTTTAACTAATTTTTGCATAAATGTATAGGATGTAATATGTATAAAACCTTATGTGGCATCCACATGATCTGGAATACAAATAGGGTGTTTCTAACATGGATTACAAAATGTGCATCTTGTTTCAGGTCAAAATGCAATTTGCATGATCTTGAAACATGTGGAACCAATCAACTGGATTTTTGCCCTAACCCAATCATATGAATTCAAAAGAACCTGAAGTTTTATGTGTAGTGTGGTGAGACTTATTTACTTGTGCCCAAAAAAATCACATGCTGCTGCTCCATCACTAGCTATAAAACCTGTATTCTCCAATAGCTCTGGTAAATGCAGACTACGAAGAGAATATATTTTTCTTAATTATATTTTTTTCTTTAGATATTTGGATTAGAAATGTAACTGATATATGAACGAAATATTCACCCATATGGTACAGCACGATTAAAGAGATCTTCATTAGGTGCAAAAAGGCAATCTCAATGTCAGCAATTCTGCTAATATTCAGCTTCTAGATACATTACTAATATCACCTGGTGTGATCAGATATCACAAAAGAGTACAGGAACATACACTCATAGAACATGGTAAGAGTTACATCCATGGTTGCTCTATATTAAAAATTCAAATTGGTTGAACCATAGACACTAACGTTATTGCTATAGGAAGAAATACACAGACAGTGAATAAAATCTCTTAAATATTTAAGGGGCGACAGATTGATAAATTGAAAACACCAATGCCCTTTATATAGTTATGAAATACCTCTGATGCTTTATTTAGCACAAAGAATTAAAAATATATTGAGTTTATTGTAGAGATGTTGATGTACTCACTTCCTTTCTATTGCTGGCCAAAGGTTGATAAGCTACAAGCATTTTTCAAGGGGACTTGAGAATTGCATTTAGATCTGAAGTTATTGGCCGGAAAGGTTTCTTACCTTTATATCATTTTTCTTGTTTTCTTGGCATTATATGCAATATGTGGATCTTCAAGGGCTGACCTTTCTTGGATGACATGCATCTAATGTTTCCAAACAATATGTTGGTTAGTGAATTATGTTGAGTGATTTATGACATTCATTCTCTTATTTGTCATGGAATAATCCACTTTCCCGCTCCACTAATCCTGCTTTCTTGTTGCCTGATGTTTTTATTTCTGTAGAAGTTAAAGATCACATGGACATGATATTATAAACATAATCGTTACACTGGAATGTGCTTACAGGAACGAACAAACTGGACAAATGAGGACAGTTTAAATGATAATCTTGGACATGGCACTTTTGTTGCAGGGGTGATTGCTAGCCAAGATATGGAGTGCCTCGGATTCTCTCCAGATTCTGAGATCTATGCATTTCGTGTGTTTACTGATGCACAGGTAAATGTTTTTGAGCTTGACTCTGCACTGTGATGCAGTTAAAATGTTTTATTTTCAGAATATGTTTCTAGCCTTTGATTTGAAGGAAACAAATAATTAATTGATTTTCTTTTATTCATGATCTTTTTAATTTACTCCATTCTTCCAAAGCTACAGCTCACCAAATAACAGTCCTTTTCATCTAAAATTATAAGAAAATGCTTGTGCAGTGTGACTTAAACCAAAATCTACTAGCTGTCTATCTCGATAAAACTCAGAATTCAATTGTAGTAAATATGTTGGCTGTAATCCTGTATTTGATAATGATGTGAGAGTACCGGTTGAGAGACTGAATTTATTCTTATTTTTTTCGTTTCTCCCTCTTCTACAGAAAATATGATCAGCTTTCTTCTAATAAGGTTATGTGATGAACCACAGCAACAACCAGTTTAACCATAAAAAAGTACTTTTGAAACAATAGCAGACACATTATTGTGCTGAGAAGTGTAACTATACAGTGGCATCACGGATCTTATCCAATCTGTGTCCAAAAAACGAACAACAAAAAATGGGAGCTTCTATTGTTTTGATTTATTTAGAAATAAAAAATTAATTTGATTAAACAAAATTAGAAAAAAACAATTGAATCACATGCAATTTCAGAACTCCCCCCCCAAAAAGAAAAAAATGTAGATTTAATGCTACCAACTAACAGAAAAAACATAGATGAAGAATTTTTTTTTGATTGGTAACATAGATGAAGAATTTACTATATATTGGTGTTATGTATAAAAAAGGTGAATATTTAAGGGAAAATGAATTCAATAGTAGGAAAATGAATTCAATAGTATAATTGGGCAAAGAATTTTTGAGCGCACGTTAATTGGAGTATTAGTTTGTTTATCTTTTTGAATGTTAACTATTTTTAAATTTGATTAATCCGAATTTTTTAAAGATATTTCTTGGCATTCTTTACCTAGATTTTTTTCCAGTATAGGTATGCTAGTATTTGTGCAGCAGGATTGCTCAGTGATGGGAAATTTCACAATATTAAGGGTTAAAGCAACAAAGCAGCATGTTTATATTTGGTGTTAGGAAAGGAGTCTCAACTTGGCAATCGTATGTAAAATATATATTTTCTGTGACAAGTGGGGTTGAAGGCTCCCTGCACAAAGGGGTTGGGATGAGAGATTGAAGAAGGGAGTGTTGTGTTTATGGGAGTGTAGCACCACCAATTCCGCCCCCCCCTCTTTATTGTCCTACGTGTATTCCTCATGTTTTTTTCTTGGTCCATGGTTTTGGTGCTCATGGTATTACATATGTACCTTTTTGATGTGTCTATTTATATTCACACATGCATTAGGGGTTTGATATAGTGAGTTTTATAGGTATTGTTATGTTGCTGAAATTGCCCTTGATCTCTTGTTGGTGATACTCTTTTAAAGGTTTAAGACTCTACAAGTATACAGTAAGTATCGATTATTGAATGATACATTGAATTGCTATGAATTGTGTAGTTTTTCTTTTGAAGGGGTTTTCCCCATGCAAATCACTGTGTTATAGTATATTGCCTTTTGTGTGTATTTCCTTATGATTGTATATTGCCTTTTGTGTTTATTTCCTTATGATTGTATTATCAGTTTAATATTTTGCACATACCATTTACGATAAATTAGTGTACAAAGCACATTTCTTGCCTCCACTTCCTTTCATTTGGTAGTAGAGCTTGATCACCTAGGGTCCTAGGTGTTAGAAACAAGGTCCTTTGTTCTACTCTTGGTTTGATGGAATTTCTTGTTGTAGGAAAATGACAAGAACATCAAGGATAGAGTTGGAGCCTTCCATTGATAATTTTTTGAGTTGTGGAAGCTCAAGATAGGATATTTTCTAAGTTGCTAGTTCGGATTCTGGTTCAAAATTCGTTCAATTTTTTTTGGGGTGCATTCAAATTTGTTTTGGGTTCGTCCGTACAAAAACCATTATATATATATATGCAGCAGCAAATAAGTTCATACACTGCTATGCTAATAGTAAAGCAGCATAGAAAAATACACCACCATATATATTAATGTTTTAGTCCAAATGACATAACAAAATGCCAAAATACACCACCATATCAATGTTTCAATTCAAAAATAATAATGCCAACATCAACAATCAGCCATCATTGATCAAATATTATAAAAAAACATCAAACATATAATCCTCCTGCTGTGGCAAATTAGAAGCACAAATAGTGTCACTAGCATCAGTACTAGCAATGTCAGCCTCCGGAGCAGCCTCAGTATCACTAGGTAGCTCGTGATCATTGTCATAAATTGCAAGTGCATCAAGGCGGCAATTGAATCATCCAACTCCGCACGCTTAGTTTAACATCCCAATGCTTTGCCTCCCCTTTTTTGTAGGTATTGTCTTTGTGTGTTAGGAGCCTCAAGTTTGAATGCACACAGACAAATTCTTCTGCCTTCTTGGAATGTAGTCTATTGCCTTTTATTGAGTGGATGGAGTATGTGGTCTAGTTCCTCTCGGATAATGATGAACTAACAACCTATCAAGATTTTTAATTTTGAAATTAGAGAGTTAAGAGTTTTGAATTAAAATTTTAAATATAAGTTCAATATTCATCAACAAGAATTTAGAAATTAGAATCTTAAGAGTTAAAAATTTACGTATGATAAACTTTGATGGCAATGGGTTGCGGGTGCTAGTATATTTTTCCTTGGAAGTACCACCATTTATGAGCATCAACATTTTTTTTGTCTTCAAGAGCGTGAAGACCACAATCGTTGGTGTTTGCGAAACTCATGAATTCAAACCTCACTCTAGGCCGTATGGGATCAAGAAAGAGTCTACAAAGGGCTGCCTTGTACTTGTGGGCAACTTTAGGATTTTTATTTGGGCAAACTCTAGTGCTACTCTCATTAAGGACTGACTGTCTATAGCACCTGAGGCTCAATGCAATGGTAAGGAGATGGAAAGGGGTAGTCATTTTGGTCCATCTCTCCACCATGATTTTCTGTAGTTCCTTGAAGAATGTTTCTTTAGGATCTTGCTCTTTCTCATTTATGATTTTTTTAATATCCCCAATCACGGAGTCTATGCCATCATATACCTCACCCAAGCAAGGCCTATCCATGTCAGTGTATAGGATCATGCTCAATATAGGCTCAATGATTGTCAGCAGGTACTCACCACAATCCCAGCAAGAGTCATCTAGTACCATTGCTTTAATGGCAGCTGCCCTTGTAGTACTAGATTGCCTCCATATGCTCCAATTAGCACTAGTTACCATTTTAGACGATGCCTCTTTAACCTTCGCAAGGCATCTCAGAACAACAGTGTTGGAGGCAAAACAAGTCTCAATAATCTATTTTAAAATCAAAATTAAAATTAAAAACATAGAAAGTCTACTAAACTAAAGTCTAAAAATTATTTAACTAAATATGTCTAAATATGGCTTGTGACCTATGGTGGTTCGTGATGAACATTTGGATCTTTTGGGTATCTGCATACGTTTTTTTGATCCACTCAATTATCTTGCCAATTTTTTGGAGCATTAGGTTGAGTGAGTGGAGAATAAAAGGTATCCAAAAAATGTGTTTGAAGCACTCTTCAACCAATAGCTCTCAACTTTACAATTTTTGGCATTGTCTGTTATTATCAGTACAACATTTTGAGGGCCAACTTGCTCAATGGCGTGGATGAGAATGTTTGCATTGAATGGACCGTCTTTCACTTCCCTTCACAATCCACTGCACTCAAACACATTGCACCTCTTGTGGGCGTTGCAATAACATTGACCAAAGGGTGATTTCTTGCATGTTTCCATCCGTCAGATACTAAGGACACACCTATTTCGATCCATGAATCTCTGATGGGCTTCAAGGAAGCCTCTACATGTTTCACCTCTTTGTCCAATAAAGTGGTGCGTTCCTTCTCATAACCTGATCCCTTGAACCTCCTTGGAGCCTCATTAATTGATCTCACCATTTTTTGCCAATACAGTTAGCGAACAACATTGAATGCCAATTGATTTGCATAGATGCATCTCGCTATGTCTTGCTCAGCAATGTCTCTAGCCTCATTGTGAAATGACATTTTCAAGGGCCCCTTTGCACTCTTTTTTGTCACCGGTTCTTGAGGAACACACAATAATGGATGGCCCTCTGCGGGTTGTTCATTGGAAGTGGAAACTGAAGCCACAGAGCGAGAGGCTTTTGATGATTTTTTACTTCTAGACCTTTCATAAGGATGAACAATTGGATTACTAGCTTCTTCATCTGCTTGTTTTTTCACTTTAGTATATTTTAGTACAAAATGGTTTGCAAGAAGGGTTTTAGGTGGAGGTTGCCCTTCAACTCTTGGCTTGCCTGGACAAAACTTGATGCCTTTCTAAGGGATAAAGCACAAGTGTGCTTTCACTCTACTATAAGAGCTACTATATTCCTCTTTGCAATGGCTGCAAACCCAAACGTAACCTCCTCCACTTGGCATTTGCTGAACCATTTCCACATATTTCCATAGTGGAGAGCTTGGGTTTGTTTTGAAATGGGAGTTGCTAGTGCTAGTAGCACTTGCCATTTTATGAATCTATAAACAACATATAAAGCCACAAACCAAAATGAGAAAATAAAAGAAAACTAGAGAGTTCGTTTCATTTTGTAAAAAAATGCAAAGAAAAATTTAAAAAACAAGTAAAATCAACAAAAACCTACCTCTTCTGTTGAAATCTCCCTCTTCAATGTTTTTGAGGAGCTCTCCACACTTGCAACCACCTAGGAATAGCTTACAAACAAGCTTAGAGCATGCAACAATCACCTTTCAACACTCCTTGAGCAATGGCAACCAAACAAGAAAGTTCAGCAATGGGGGCAAGAAGTTTTCTTTATCATTTACAAATTACAAATGCACAAATGACATATGTTTTACTTTTTTGGCCTTTTAAGTGGTCTATTTTAGTGTTTGAGGGTGAATTGACGAAAATAGACAAAAAAAACTTTAAAAATGTCCAAAAATGTAATTTTTTGACCAAAGTTGGCCCAGGTCCTGCAACAGATTTTGAAATTTTGCGAAATTTGGCCCAGGTCTGTCTAACAGACTTTGGGCTGAATTTATACTCATTTGGTCGAGTTTTGAATGAATGGAATATGGCTTGGACTTTTGGCTTGACTTTGGAGATCCAAAAAACGAATCTGGTAATGTAGGATATTTTAATAGACAAAAATCTGTGGGCTGTAGTATCTGATTCAATCTCATTGTAGTGTGTCAAGCTGATTGAGATCTATTGGACAGAAAAGCATAGGGCCTTATTAGGATATGCTTGGTGGATTTTGATTTGTTGAATGTAAATGAAGAAGCCACATTATAAACTCTTTGAAAGAAGTTGAGATACTTGTATTAGGCTAAAATATTGGTTAACAATTTTGTCCTGAGAAAGCAAATGTACCATTGATAATGGATGATGGTGGTTTTGTGCTAAGTTGCCGGTCCTTGTTCGGGTTTGGATTCTGGTTTGAGATTCATTCGATTTTTTTTGGGTGGGTTCGGGTTCATTTCGGGTACTTCCGTACAAAAACATATGTTTCTTTTAAATATATATGTATGGATGTATGTATGTATATGCAGCAGCAAATACGTTAATACACCACTATGTTAATATTAAAGCAACATAGCAACTACACCATATATATTAATGTTTTAGTCCAAATGACATAACAAAATGCCAAAATACACCACCATATCATTTGTTAGTTCAAAAATAATAATGTCAACATTAATAATCAACCATCACTGATCAAATATCATCAAAAGTGATCAAACATATCATCATCCTCTTGTTGTGGCAGATTAGAAGCACAAACAACACCACTGGCATCAGTACTAGGAATCTCAGCCTTAGAAGCAACCTTATTATCACTAGGTAGCTCGTGTTCATCATCATCAACTACAAGTGTATCAAGGTGGGCAATCGAATCATCCAATTCTACACACTCTTGTTCTCAATACTGCATTGACTACATCCTAATGCTTTGCTTCCCCTTTGTTGTAGGTATTGTCTTTGTGTGTTAGGAGCCTCAAGTTTGAATGCACATAGATCAAGTCTTCCGCCTTCTTGGAATGTAGTCTATTGCATTTTATTGAGTGGATGAAGGAGTATGTGCTCCAGTTTCTCTCAGATGATGATGAACTAGCAACCTATCAAGATTTTCAATTTTGAAATTAGAGAGTTAAGAGTTTTGAATAAAAATTTTAAATATAAATTCAATATTCATCAACAAGAATTTTGAAATTAGAATCTTAGGAGTGAAGAACTGACTTGTGATAAAACTTTGATGGCAACAGGTTGCAGGTGCTAGTATTATTCTCCTTGGAAGTATGACCATATATGAGCGTCAACATTTTTCTTGTCTTCAAGAGCGTCAAAATCACAACCATCGGTGCTTGTGAAACTCATGAATTCAAACTTCATTGTAGGTCGTATGGGATCGAGAAAGAGTCTACAAAGGGCTGCCTTGTACTCGTGAGCAACTTTAGGATCTCTATATGGGGCAACTCTAGTGCTATTCTCATTAAGGACCGAATGACTATAGTACCTGATACTCAATGCAAAGGGGTAGTCATTTTGTTCCATCTGTCCACCATGATTTTCTGTAGTTTCTTGAAGAATGTTCCTTCAGGATCTTTCTTTTTCTCATTTATGATTTTTTTCATATCCTCAATCATGGAGTCTATGCTATCATATACCTCATTAAGCGAGGCCTATCTATGTTAGTGTATCAAATCATGCTCGATATAGGCTTAGCGAATCTCAGGAGGTACTTAGCACGATCCCACCAATAGTCATCTAGTATCGTTGTATTAATGGCAGCTGCCGTTGTACTACCCGATTGCCTCCATACGCTCCAAGGCGTCTCAAAACAATAGTGTTGGAGGCAAAACGAGTCTCAACAACCTATTTCAAAATCAAAACAATAATAAAATTAAAATCAAAATTAAAATTAAAAACATAGAAAGTTTACTAAAGTCTAAAACATATTTAAATTTTAAATAATTTAACTTGCCTTCAAGAGCTCCAATCTTGATACTTGTCTAAATATGGCTTGCCACCTATGGTGGTTCGTGATAAACATTTGGATCTCTTGGGCATCTTCATACATTTGTTTTATCCCCTCAATTTTCTTGTCAATATTTTGCAACAAGGTGTCCAAAAAATGTGTTTATAGTGCTCCTCAGCCAATAACCCGACAACCCTACAATTTTTGATCTTGTCTTTTATCACTTGAACAACATTTTGAGGGCGAACTTGTTCAATGGCTTGGATGAGAATGTTTGCAATGAATGGACCGTCCTTCACTTCCCCTTCACAATCCGTTGCTCTCAAAAACATTGCACCTTTTATGGACATTGCAATAACATCGACCAAAGGGCGATCTTTTGCATCTTTCTATCGATTAGATATTATGGACACACCCGTTTCGATCCATGAATCCCTGATGGGCTTCAAGGAAGCCTCTACATATTTCACCTTTTTGTCCAATAAGATCGTGTGTACCTTCTCATGACCCGGGCCCTTGAACCACCTTGGAGCCTCATTAATTGATCTCACCATTTTTTGCTAGTACGATGAATGAACGACATTAAATGCCAATCCCTTCCCATAGATGCATCTCACTATGTCTTGCTCGACAATGTCTCTAGCCTCATTGTGAACTGACATTTCCAAGGGCCCCTTTGCTCTCTTATTTGTCACCGGTTTGAGAGGAACACGCAAGAATGGATGACCCTCTACGGGTTGTCCACTGGAAACTGAAGCCACAAAGCCAAATGCCTTCGATGCTTTTTTACTTCTAGATCTTTCCAAAGGGCAAGCAATTGGATTCCCAACTGCTTCATTTGCATGTCTTTGCTCTTCAATATATTTTAGTATAAAATAGTTTCCAAGAAGGCTGCCCTTCAACTCTTGGCTTGCCTGGACAAAATTTGATGCATTTCTGAGGGATAAAGCACAAATGTGCTTTCACTCTACTATAATAGCTTTTATATTCCTCTTTGCAATGGTTGGAAATTCAAATGAAACCTCCTCCACCTGGTAGTTGCTAAACCATTTCCACATATTTCTGTAGTGGAGAGCCTGGGTTTGTTTTGAACCAGGAGTTCTTAGTGCTAGAAGCACTTGCCATTCTATGAATCTATAAATAACATACACAACCATGAACCAAAATGAAAAAATAAAATAAAACTAGATTGTTCATTTTATTTTGTATAAAAAATGCAAAGAAAAATTTAAAATACAAACAAAATCAATAAAAACCTACCTCTTTTGTTGAAATCTTCCTCTTCAATGTCTTTGCTGAGTTCTCAACACCTGCAATCAAGTAGTAATAGCTCACAAACCAGCTTAGAGTATGCATTAATCACCTTTCAACACTCCTTGAGCAATGACAACCAAACAAGAAAGTTTAACAATGGAGGCAAGAAGTTTTCTTTTTCATTCACAAATGCACAAATGACATGTTTTACCTTTTTGGCCTTTTTAGTGGTCCATTTTAGGGTTGTAGGGTCGAATTGACCAAAATAGACAAAAAAACCTTTTAAAAGTAAAAAAGCATCTAAATGGCCAAATTCAGTTAGGGTTCTTCTAAGACAATTTTAGGCGAAATCGTAGGCCGCAGGAATAATTTTGGCCGGCCCACATCCAAACCAGACTTTTGGCCAGACTGGGCCGATATCCTGGGCTGCTAGGGAGGAATCTGGCAACTTAGGTTTTGTGGCCAAGAATTTAACATGTTCAATATGATTGTCACCTAGTTGCATTTGCTGGAGTGGAATTGGAGGATTGTTGGATAACACTTCTATGTTCTTTGCTAGACTTGTGGGATTACTTTGTGATGACAATTTGAAGAATTGCCTCAAAACTCAAAAAGGATTAGGTAGTTGCTGCTTTGATGAGATGCGAAGAAAAGATTTCAAATCTTCTAAGGAGGCCCTAGTTGTTTGTGGATGATTGAAGGAGAAAGGCAAGAAGTGTTAATTTTAGTGATCAGATCTAAAGCATTAAATAATTAACAAAAAAGTAAAGTAATAAGACAATGACACAGTAATTTATCCTGGGAAACCTCTATGAGGAAAAACCCAACATTCAGATTAGATCATTTATTTGCACTCAAAATCGCAATTACATTGACTCAAAGTGATTTCGCTGAGGATTTGCTGAGGATCCCCGATCCACAAAGCAAATCTCCAAATCGCTGGACACAGATCCCACAAGTAGTATCTCAATTTTAAACACAAACTCTGAATATCAATCTGCAATCGGAGAAGGTCATTCGATGTCCCAGCGTATATGCACAATCTGAAAGCAAGAATATATTGGCACATGGTCTGAATATATGGACGCACAATCTGACTATGTAGTCACAAGATCTGACTCAGCAATATGTAAATGCACACATAATCGGAGTCAAATGATAATGTTGAATGTCTCAAATGGATACACTGCTGTCGCAGCATATAGGATGGATAGCATGAAGTCTTTTCTCTTGACGCCCAATATAGTTCAAGATATATATTCGCTGCTCTGAAGTATTGAGATCACTGTGTATGTATTCACATGTATTTGCTGCTTTGAAGTACCAATTGTTATCGCTGGAGACCACATAGCAGAAAATATATTAGATAATTCGCTGAGTGTAAGTCGCTGCCTTGTATTGGTCTTTGGTTCGCTATACTGGATCAGATTGCGTGTGGTAGAGATATATTTTCAATTACAATCTCCTCATATACATATGAGGTTTAAACAAAAAATATACCAAGGTCAGCCTCCAAGGCCGACTTGGAAATTCCAATTATAATTTGGCGCCATAATAAACAATGATGGCGATTTGGGCCCAGCCCAAATATTTTATAAACTTAATGTTATACATAAGTACAAAGGGCTTGATATTATTATTTTAATTCTCCAATTAAAATAATAATTTAATTATCCCAATTAAATAATTAATCCACAATATATTATTTAATTCTCCAATTAATATATTTAAATTATTTAATTCTCCTAATTAAATAATTAATTCATTATTTTAATTCTCCTAATTAAAATATATTATTTAATTCTCCAATTAAATTATTATTTCATTATTTTAATTTTCCTAATTAAAATAATGTGAAGCTAGAATCTGATCTAGCTACCAAACAATTAACAAGAAGAAGGCCAAGTAGAATGAAATGTCTAGATTCAAACCTGCAGGAAAGTCCAAGGTTGTGATGGAGTTGTAGCAAGACCAAACAAGTCAAGGGGATCAACAATGTGCATCTTTGGTTTGACAAAAATCTTGTCAATGAGCAAACTCAATAATGCAACCGCGCAACTTCTTTTTTATAAAGCAGGGTGTAAGATGGTGCAAGGTGGTATGGTGCTTGTTAAGGGTATTCGCGTGGTTAATATGTTTTAACTAGATACATGCACTATCTCGTGCAACTGTTCTTTTCTTCTTGTAATGAAGAGATCTATAGAATCTACACCTTTATTATGATAACCAACAAGAAGAATATTTTCGAAGTTAAAAAATGTTTTTTAAAATTTAAACAAGAATATTTTAGATGTTTTGATTACATTTATATGTATCATAAATCTGTATTGTTTTTTTGGTTTTGTTTTCCTATGTTCATGTACTCTAGGGTTATATTTTCAATCTTTTAAAATGTTTCTTATAACAACAATCTAGTTAAAATGGCTACTAGTTCAAGTTTAGTGCCTTGCTAGATAGACAAATGCTTGAAATATGATCAAGCATCGCCTCTATGCAAATATGTTGTGATGATTGAACTAATTTTAGCAGGTGGGGCTTGTCTTTGGCATTGTAGTCACATTAGGATTGTCCCTTTTCTACTTTGCCCTAGAATTTTGCCCTAAATCACAATTGCACAATATTAGGGTTAGGGTTAACCATATATAGGGTTTCTTCAGTTCTGTAAATCCAACTTGAAACCTTGCAACACTGTTAGGATTCATACATAATCATAATGTCATAGTTAGATTTCTTAGAATTATAAATAACATATAAATAAGGAATGTAAATTAATTCAATAGATGTTTGGAGTTAACTTGAGGATGACCCAACCATAGAAATGATAAGGTAGGGTGACTTGCTGAGGTGCCCCAAAAACCTCCTACCCTAGGCCCAAGAGCGGTTACATTGTTCCCCCTTGGCCTCATGTGGCCCTTGTCATACATATGAGGTGGGCTACCTAGTGTGGGGTCCTATCGCCGCTCTTCTTCATTTTTCCATTCCTAACTTGCTTCTAATGATTGAGCACCTATTCACCATGGTAGGGATTGTGAGGAGTATTCACAATAAGGTGCCCTAAAAGCCTATCTTTCCTCAACTCAAAGGCCACTTTGTCCCCCTTTGGCCCCATGGGGATTTCCTTGTCACAACCACGAGGTGGCGTGCATAGAAAGTGGCCTCATCGCCATTCTCCAAATCATGACTACTACACTTTCCTTACCATGATTAACTACAACAATTAGAAAATAGAAATAACATTTTACACATACTTCTTATATTAAATCCTTACACCAATAATATACCTATTAGTAGTAAGATAATAATAAAATTGACATTAAATCTTTAATATATATTAAAGCATATATAATCGCTCGTTTTAATTTAAGTCTCTATAATGCACAAAGACCTCATAATAATCACCAAAATACTTCTACCTAATATTGGTATCAAATATTACTTGTACCCAAATACTATAGTTTGAGACTATTCTTTGTTTTTCCCTTTTTGTATTCTTCCAATTTTTGCCGATGATTTCCTGAGCTATGTTTGTTCATTCATATATATATATATATATATATTGCTTGGTGGGAAGTGGGAGTCCTTAAAGAGACGTGTCTTCTTTCAATTGTGCATTTCCATGTAAGTCAAACCCTTTCCAATCTATCGATTTTGGACTTAATTAATTCTCTTTTTAGTTAATATCTCCTTAATGCGACTGGGGCTGATTAAATATTTATAGTTGTGATCGTTGTTTTGTCGTGTATCAATTTCTCTTTGATCGCCCATACCCTTCCATAAGAACTATGATCGTCGTGTTTGGCATAAATCGTATTTTAACATCCATGATAGTATGCTGCTGTATTATTAGTTGTCGTCCTTAGTGACCATATGATCAATTGTCATGTTCATCAACTATTCTCATAGCCATGTCCTCATCAATGTATCTCAATACCTTTATAGGTATTGTTTTGTCAATATATGAATATTATTGGGACAACTATGATTGTTGTGATAAAAATTCTGGTTTCCTCCTTATTGCAATCACTGGGCAAGACCCCTCTATTTCATTGATTAGACAATATAAAGCATCTAACGGTGATCGATTTGTAAATAAGACAACCATCATTTATGAATCTTGGGGGTGGAAATATGGAGGATCATTCTGGTCCCCATAACTCTCATGATTATTATAATGACCGATCTCCATGCCTTGGTTTAATATTTCCATATATTGTTTGGTATGAAGAGGTTGATTGCTCAATGACAATGAATTTTCTCCTTAACTTTTTCATGTGTTTGATCTATCTTTAAATTGTCTCTCAAAGACTTCACAAAATTGAGTTATTGGGTTGCCATAACGTGAAAGGGGTCAAAATAACAAAATTAGGGTTTCATATGGAGGACATGACAGTCATCCCCTCCAAAAAATTGCTTGTCCTCAAGTAATGGTCACAGGGACCTTTCCATCATCGGCTATGCAATCGTCATTTATGTTTCCTTCCTTATTTGGACGTGAATAGAGACTTGTCAAAGCTCAACCTAGACAAGTTTTTCCTCATCTTCTAGTGGACGGGATGATGGTGCCAATAGTATTCGCAAAACCCAATGTTTATATGATTTAAAATAAATTGATAGATATAGAGCATACACAATGAAAACACAGTATACACGTATACACACAAATGCATGAAGTTATGGAGCATACACAATGTATACATATTAGTATACATAGTATATCTTTTATTTTGGATTTCTTTATATTGTCACTGCTAGAGCTGGTCCTCCTCAAAGCTCCATCGGTTTTCCATCGCTTCGTTCTTTGATTGGATGCTTTTGGGATCTCCTTCGTGCTTTGTTTTCTTGTTTGGAATATACTTTTCGAGTATTGCTTCTAATTTGTGGGCTCGACTCCTTTTTCAACATATATTTATTGACTCCCATTTTTCTCCACACTTGAAGCACATCTTTTTGTCTTTTCGATTACATAAGTGTCTTGACTTCCATATCTCTTTACACCTAAAGCTTGACTTTTCCTCTTGGCCATACTTGTGTCCTTGTTCCCATTTCTTTTTGCAATCAAAGCATAAATCTTTCCTCCTTAGTTCTTCCAGGTCATTTCTAGGTGGGAAAGCCCCTTTTTGTTCATCCTCCCTACGAAAGTGTTTATCTTCTTTATGGAGATGTTTGAAGTGTCTTTGATGCAAGGGTTTTGGATCTATCTTTGGTTGAGTGTGTATCAAACTTTAGTGCTTTGTGGATTGCCTCTTCCAAGTCTGTTGGGTCCAAGGTGCTCGCCATACTTTTGATCGATTCCTTCAATCCCTCTATGAATAAGTATGTGAGCCTTTCTTGAGAGACCTCTAGTACCATGACTACCAACCTTTCAAATTCGGTGCTGAATTCTTCCACTGACCTCTCTTGCTTAAGTTGGGTTAATTGTTTGAAGTACCATTGTGGATGTGTAAGATCAAATCTCTTTATGAGTTTTTGTGTGAACTCATCATAAGTGTTTATTTGTTTGTGACCTTGGGTGATAAGCCATGGTGCCACCATCCATGGGCTGCCCATGTTAAGTGAAGCACAACAAATTTAATGACATTTTCTTCCATCAAGGGGCTTAATGAGAGATAGGTGCGTAATTTCTGCACCCATGAATGTGTTGAGATTCTCCCCGATCCTTCAAAGTTTGGAAGGCCATTTTTATTCACTCTTTCTTTTAGGTCTTTATCTTGTGGTGTCTTTTTTTTCTTATGAGAGGAGGCTTTCATTTTAGCATCACAATAATCCTTAAAAGACATATCCCTTCTAAGTTTGGCGTCAATTCTATAGTATGCCTCTACAATCTCATCGATATTATTCATTGGACAAGAGCTTGTTTCTTCTTCTTCTTCTTCCATCTGTTCCTCCCTAGGTAGGAAAGATGGTCTTGCAGGTCGAGGATTTGGTAACCTAGGAGGGCCATTAATATTATTCGCAGAATGATTGGAGTTAGTATCCCTTCCATTGTTACTCATGTTTTAAATGGCTTGAAGGAGGAGTTGATTTGTTCTTTCGTTCCTCTTGTTTTGCTCCATGAGGGCTTGGGTGGTTTGGGTTGTTTGTTCCATGAAAACCCCCAATTCATTGCTCATTTGATCACTCATGGTAGTGGTGAGTTTCTCTCTCTCTCTTTCCAATGCTCTTTGAGCCCTTTAGCTAGTTCACATCAACTACCTCTCATAGGATGGCAAGAGAGATGCTTTGATACCACTTGTAATGTCCCTTTTCTTTTTTGCCCGAGAATTTGCTCTAAATCACAATTGCCCAAGATTAGGGTTAGGGTTTTCCATACATAGGGTTTCTTCAGTTTTGTAAATCCAACTTGAAACCTTGCAACACAGTTAGGATCCATACATAATCATAATGTCATAGTTAGATTTCTTAGAATTATAAATAACATATAAATAAGGAATGTAAATCAATTCAATAGATGTTTGGAGTTAACTTGAGGATGACCCAACCATAGAAATGATAAGGTAGGGTGACTTGATGAGGTGCCCCAGAAACCTCCTACCTTAGGCCCAAGAACGGTTACATTGTTCCCCCCTGCCAATACATATGAGGTGGGCTACCTAGTGCGCATTCCTATCGCCATTCTTCTTCATCTTGCCATTCCTAACTTGCTTCTAATGATTGATCACCTATTCACCATGGTCGGGACTGTGAGGAGTATTCACAATGAGGTGCCCCAAAAGCCTATCTCTCCTAAGTCCAAAGTAGTCCACTTTGTCCCCCTTTGGCCCCATGGGGATTCCCTTGTTACAACCATGAGGTGCTGTGTTTAGAAAGTGGTCTCATCGCCATTCTCCCAATCATGATTACTATACTTTCCTTAACATGGTTAATTACAACAATTAGAAAATATAAATAACATATTAGACATACTTTTTATATGAAATCCTAACACCAATAATATACCTATCATTACTAAGTGAGATAATTATAAAATTGACATTAAACCTTTAATATATATTAAAGCATATATAAATCACTCATTATAATTTAAGTCTCTATAATGCACAAAGTCCCCATGATAATCACCAAAATACTTCTACCTAATATAGGTGTGAAATATTACTTGTACCCAGATACTTATAGTCTGAGACTATTCTTTATTTTGCCCTTTTTGTATTCTTCCTATTTGTGCCAATGATTTCCCCAGCTATGTTTGTTGTTATATATATATATATATATATATATATTGCTCGGTGGGAATGGGGAGTCCTTAAAGAGACGTGTCTTCTTTCAATTGTGCCTTCCCATGCAAGTCACACCCCTTCCAATCTATCGGTTTTGGGCTTAATTATCTTTTTAGTCAATATCTCCTTAATGCGACTGGGGCTGATTAAATAATTATAGTTGTGATCACTGTTTTGTCTTGTATCAATTTCTCTTTGATTACCCACACCCTTCCATGCGAACTATGATCGTTGTCTTTGGCATAAATCGTATTTCAACATCCACGATAGTATGCTGCTGTTTTATTACTTGCTGTCCTTAGTGACCATATGATCAATTGTTATGTTCATCAACTATTCTCATAGCCATGTCCTCATGGATGTATCTCAATACCTTTATAGATATCTTTTTCTCAATATATCGATTTCATATTATTGGGACAATTATGATTAATGTGATAAACATTTCGGTTTTCTCCTTATTGCAATCGCTTGCCAAGACCTCTTTATTCATCAATTATACAATATAAAGCATCTAACGATGATTGATTTGTAAATAAGACAACCATCATTTATGAATCTTGCAGGTGGAACTCTTTTGATTATTATAATGACTGATCTCCATGCCTTGCTTTAACATTTCCATAGAGTGTTTGGTATGAAGAGGTTGATTGCTCAATGACGATGATGTTTCTCCTTAACGTTTCCATGCGTTTGATCTATCTTTAAATTTTGTCTCTCAGAGACTTCACAAAATTGAGTTATTGTGTTGCCATAACGTGAAAGGGGTGAGAATAACAAAATTAAGGTTTCAAACAGGGAACAGGACAAGGATTGCCTATAAGAGTTCCTATAGTTGAGGGAAAGTTCATCTTTATGCTATTATTGACCAAAGTTATAAGAGCTTGTTGAGGGCTAAACAAGGAGGAGTTGCTAAAATAACAACTTGTGGTTTATATTTGAGAACAAGAAGTTGATGTTGTGAATGAGCAAAATTAAAATCTCATGTTTTATTGAAGAAAATATCAAGGAAGCCACATATGATCTCCTCCAATAGTGGCTTCCCCACACTCTTTCATGGAGATATTGTCTAGTCAAGACGATCTGTTTATTTCCTCCCACAAAAGAGGCAAACCAGAGATTGCATTCTAAAATCAGGTGAGGGACAATGGTCCTCCTTTCAATTTGGTTGGATCACCATATTGGTGAGAAATGGTGACAGCAATAAAAAAACACCCTTTGATCACTAAAACCAATCAGGGATTCATGGGTTGAAACATAAGTGTTTATCATCTCTAATGGATGGAAGGATAACAAAAATTTACTTTATGAATGTAATTGTAGTGTCCCATAAAGGGGCCATGTTTATGAAGGTAGTTAATTTTTAGGGCAAATGAAGAATGCAAACTTCAAAGGAATAGGTGCTTTGGTTGATGAAAGCTATAAGCACATTTTTTTGGACACAATGTACCATTCATTCGAACTTGCTGATGCAAAATATTGGCACTTGGATAGAGAGGGTACAAAACATATACATTGAAGGTGAGGAGATTTAGATGATCATGATAAACCATCATATGTTACAACTGAAGTCTGTAGGGCTTTCACCAATTTGGAATTGTTGAATATAAGTTTATGAAATTTCAATATTTATTTAAAATTTAATTTATGACATTCACTCATTTAAATCTTAATTTATTGTTAACTTATTTTTTACACCACATTAGGTTGTTGAAGTTCACATTGACTTGTGAGGGTGCACGAGGCATTGAACAAAATGGTCATTAGGTAATCAAATTTGTGGAGGGCCTAAAAAGTCAAATCATTGATCTTGAGTGATGTTTGGTGGGCTTGCATGGACTGCTTCTTGAGTTTCATTGATCCCATCATGAGTATGTTTACATTTTCTGATACATATTGATCGTTTTTAGGATAAACCTATGATGGCCTGGGCTCCAAAATTAAACAATAAAGGCCATAATTGCAAAGGAGATGACCCAAAAAAAGAAAAAAAATTTGAGGCTGAAAAAAAATCATTTTTGATTGTTGAAACAAGATGACCAGACCCCTTGCACCTCACAGCTCAAAGATCTTTTCTTTGCCTAAGAGAACAACATATGGAGACAATGAAGTTCCCAAAGGGTACAAGAAAGTGTTCCCAAGAGTCTTTTCAGATCTAGAAGTGGTGGATAATGTTAGGACTGAATTTACCAGGTTCATATTGTCATATGATCATAGTATTTGTGCTCTGTGAGACAAGCACAAGGCACATATGCTTATATATAGTGGTACATCCACAAGCAATGTAATGTGTTCCTCCAACCTCTTGCAATCATTTTTTATAACAGATGCATTTATAGTTTATAATTTTTCACATTCTTACCATTCTTTTGCATTTTTAATTTGTATTGACTTTTTTTCCCAATTTCAATAGATTGTGATTTCTTCTGTGGAGTAGAATTGAAATAAATACTCCTTTCTCCACGTTAAGTGCAACTGATTGGCTGCAATTAATTTAGCAGATCTGGTCTTCATTTATTCCAATTTGTGCTTTCTATCACATAAGGCAGTTGACTAAAAGCAAGGATGATGAACAATTGGGATATAGCTCACGAGTGTACCAACTGGGATGCATTTGTTTTAAAGCTTGCTAGAGTTAGTATAGATGATGACAAGGCTTCTACACATGATGGTCATCTAGCAAGTGGGAGTAGCTGTGGTTTTTTGTGGTTCCAATGAAGTTGAAACAAGTGATGACATAGATCTAGATGCTTTCAATGGAGAGCAAGATATGATTATTTGATTGTGTGTATTATTTTTAAGTTTTGTAATGACCTTTCATATAGATATATAACTTTGACTTATCAAGTATCAAATCTATGTTAAATTTTGTAAGTTACTAGGGTGTGTGTTTATACAGTCATATTGGCATACCTGATAAAAAAATTGCCATATTGGTGTACCCAAACCGGAGAGAAACTTCATCTTTATTGATTTATTTTGGTGCTGAAAGATCTGGGTTAAGATTTGATTAATGTGCAGGGCTATATCCTCAGTAATTTTATTTTTGCATCTGGTTCGTATACAAGCTCATTTACTGCCCAGTTTCCATCTGTATAACATCCACATCACCTCTGCTCTTTCCATCAACATGCAACAGACCATCTTTCGTTGTAGCTTACATTTTCACTCTTTTTCTGAACTCTGACAAATATCACAAAATTGTCTGTGTAATTTGACAATACAAGGTAAGGTCATTGTTGCTCAAATGCTTGAAATGATCAAAGCATGTTTCAACCTTCACTTATATGCTAGATTCTCCATGATCAATATCCTTTCAGAAATTTCCAGTTCTATCAATTTGGCTTGTGACGTTTCTTATTCAATCGTTTACTGTTAGAATTTTCTTGATCAGTTTGATATCAATTTCACAAGAATCTCCTTGATTGGCAAGGCATATGCCATCTTACTGTTATTTCTGCTCAGCTATCTGAGTTTTACCTCTTGCAAAGTGGCCAGGATTTTTTTTGGCTCCTCAACTAAGTCCATTGCCTGTAGATTAATTTTTTTTTTTATTGCCTCAGTGAGACTGAGAATAACGGGCTTCATTAAGTCTCAATCATCTGGTATATTTTATACTCCTCTTTCCAAGCACCACTTTGAGGCTATGGCTTTGATTGTACATTCCAGCTTTGCACATGATGCATTTCTCTGTACACCCTAATGACATTGTACATGGTGTTAGTCCTTAGGGTTGCCTTCTAATATATTCTTTCTTCCTATGAATTCAATAGTGAAATTTACTCTTTTCTATTGGTTAAATTGTTTCCTTATAAAATTCATGGTGTCTTAGCAGTGATTTTGATTAACATCTTTCTCAAGATTGGGGGTCCCCAAGAGGGGGGAGGGATTTTCAGGAAGTCCAATGTCTCCTTCCAGTCAAGATAAAATTTCTGGACTGGCCAAAGGAACAGTATGGAAGATAACAGTACATGCAAGAAGCCTGTTGAATATATCAAATTGTTGACATTGCATAGGATATTATTTTCAATACATTGTAGGGTCAGACAGGATAGGGTCAGATGTTTGATTTGTTGACCAACTTGTATGGATTATAATTTATAATACAATAACATGTTATGGTTGTTTATCATGTATAGATCATTTAAGTTGGATGGTAAGTATGATGGTAACTTGGTTTATATGTTATAATTTAACAAAAAACTATTGCTAACAATAAAAGAAGCATGAAGTAAGTTTTTTCTCCCTAAATTAATTTTATTTTTGGATTGTGAAGAAACATTTAGTTACATTCAAGTGTTCTTAGACAATTTTGAATGCAAACAATTTTGTGGCTAGTCACACGATTTAGACGCCACTTGTACTTCACAAGGTAAGTGACTTGGAACTTGGCAAGAGATTCACCAACTAAATGTTCCATAAAAATATCATAATTTTCATAATTGAGCTTTGAGTCTAGCAGATCCCATGGGACAAGCATAGGTGAGATTGGGGATTCTGGCTTAATCTATTCGAGAAATTTAAGAAAATTTGATTTTGATGACAAAAATTGATGGTATTGTATACAGGAGATTAGTTTGGTTGTTAAGTGATATCACAGAGTCCTAGAAGTATGGGAATTACTAAACCATTATCACCAAAAGAATTTTGTATCATAAGTTTATAACAAATTTAATTTGGTTGAATAAATGCTAGTAATTACTATAATTATAGTTTCTGGATCTTCTTTGAGTCTTTGTCGTATCGTGTTGCCATGTTTGATGGCATTCACCTAGAGGCTAGAACTATCATATAATACTTGACATGTTTCCTTTAACTTAATCAAGAGCCACAAATTGGCGATTTCTGTTAAAATATGTTGAATGAATTAGGGTATAGCTTTCTGATTCTTCGGATTGGGTAACATACATAAGCTGCTGGTGTTTTCTTTTTGAATTTTTATACACTTGTGACCTTTGAATTTCGATATCACTAAATTTTAAAGTTATACATTACAAGATAATGAGAGGATGGGTTTTCAGCTTGGTTGCAGGTTTCATATACGTCTTGGTTTCTGGATGCTTTTAATTATGCAATTGCAACTGGTATAAATGTGCTGAACCTGAGCATTGGAGGGCCTGATTACTTGGATCTTCCATTTGTGGAGAAGGTGATGTGTCTCCTGCCAAAGTTTCAAACAATATTAGTGATTTAAGTCTGTTATATATTAGTGATTTTCTATAGTTAATATGTGAAAGATTCTTCTAAAAATGACTTTTGATGCAGAATAGAAAAATTGATGCTCCAGATTGTTATATAGATTTCATCAAGATGACATTATGTTAGGATTATGATTTTGAGCTCCATTTCTATTAAGCACTCAAGATGTAGATTGGGCTCATATTTTAGAGGAAACAATAATTAATCAATAACTAAAACTATCCATCAAAAACTAGTTTTCAATAAGCTAGTTCAAACCAATTAATTAATTAAAACCAAAGTTCCCAGATTCGGACTCAGCAAGGCTGATCCGACTCGGGACTCCGGGCTTGGCAAAAACTCAGAAAAACCCCGCAAAGTGAAAAAAAACCCAAGAAATTTAGACATTTTTAAGTATTTAAAACTCGTTTCATGCACCCTTTACTGAATAATGCTTAAAAACACAATAAAACCATCTAATTGAAGCTAATTTGATCACATACACAAGTATACATTGATCACATAAGTATAAATGCAAATTGTAGCTGAAGGAAATAACAAACTTAGATATATAAAATTATAAATATTGTTAAATGTATATAAAACTCATGGAATATGAAATCCATGACATCAAATGTTCCAAACATATATCAAAACAAAAACAAGTCTATGACTCAGCCTCAGCCTCAAAGGAGCCTGCATCCCTCCTACAAAGGCGTCTAAGGTAGGTCTTGAATGAATGAACAACGATAGTCTGTGCCTGTGAGACGCCACTTTGACCAACATCACCTGTGCCTGTGCCTGTGTCTGATCGTGCTCTATCCTCTGCCATGGCCACGACCTCAGCCTTTCTATCCGCTTAGTCAATCCACTCAATGTCCTCGTCAGTAAAGATAGGAGTAGACTCAATGATCCACTCGGATTCTGGATCGACCTCGTCTAGCGTGATCGGGATGGAGTCATTGTCCATAATCTGTCTTGTTCTAAGATGAAGGTTGTAATGAACAAATACTAGATCATTGAACCTCTCCACGGACAATCTATTGTGCCTTTTCTAGTGAATCTTCTCGAACATGCTCTAGTTGCGCTCACAACTCAAAGTGTTGCATGGCTGGTTTAATACACGGATGACAATTCTTTGAAGGTTTGGTGTTTTAGGCCCAAACATTTGTCACCATCTATCTGAGATAAGAAAAAAAATCAATCTCATTCCAACTTGAAGACTAAAAAATAAAATCAAATTATGCACTTAACATATATTTTTATCTACCTGCAATTCTGTGCGAGCAGCTTTGCACATTTGACTACCCAATAGCTCCCCTTGTGCACTATCAAATGCCTCTATCTCGCAAAGTATAGTTCTAATATCAGTATCACTAGTAGACATATGCTCTAACATTGAACATAGCCCAGTAAGAGCCTCCTCATCTGCCTTGATTAATCAAGGCGGAAATGGTATACCGGATTGAGGTAATAAATAATAAGTGGTTGCACAGATGGGCTTGTGAAGTTGGAGGTGCCATCTTCTATCAACTATCGCCCAAATGGGACGATACTTACTCTCATCTCCATATATAGATCTAATGGCCTCCTTGGCCCTATCCATGCCCTCATATATGTAGCCCATAGCGTGCTTCTCCCCCTCAACAACTCATACGAGAACTACCAAGGGCTCAACAACCTGCAAATATTGTAAAACAATAACAGTTAAATGTGAATGAAAATAAACGAAATTGCAAAGTTGCAAATAAAAGAAAAATATGCATATAAATTAACAGTAAATATTAAAACATAAAGTAGAATTTCTAAAAAAACTACTAGCATGATCTCTCCACAAGGGGTTCAAAACCCTGGCCCATAAAAAATGCAATCTCCCAAATCAATCCCTGCAGTGGACGTAACATAGGTTGAGGAAGTCGCTCACCAACAAACATGCACCTCAAAACTGCCTTCGACTGCATCACAGATTTTAATGTGATAAAATTTCAGGCGAATCCTGTGATACTAGAATGAGCCAACTCCTTCTGCCCCGTATATTGCCTTATTATGCTAAGGACCAATTAATGATTGTATGTAAATTTGCAAATGTTTTTGGCCTTATTAACGCATCTTTTGATCCTTTCAAGATTGCCAATATCCTCCAATACAAGGCAATGGGGCTGCACATGGATACCCAAAAATGCTCGGGTGTCTCTCCATCAAAAGTCTACTTGCAGAAACATAACTTGCTGCATTGTCCATCAACACTTGAACTACATTTTCTTCCCCTACCTCACGTATGACTTCCTTAATAGCCTCACATAAGTATGTCGCATTTTTGACATGTGAGGAAGCATCAATGGACTTAAGACATGGTGGATCCTTAAAATAAAGCAAAATCAATGACCAATCAATAAATCATAAATTACAAATTCAAATATTAATTTACTAAATCAAATTCAAATTATTCAATGCATTTAGGGAAGTAGACTGATCAATCACCTCTGTAGGAAACAAGAAAATTTAGGAATGTTCTATTCCTCCTATTGGTCCAATCATCTTTCATGATGGTGCAACCTTTTTTGCTCCAAAACACTCGTTGGTCCTCTAATTCAACTTTTATATCATAAACCATTTCTAACAACAGTGGGTCACTTAACTCAACATCAATATGGGCTTTAAACCCCACCCCACAAATGGTTACGACATCTATCATGCCTTGCCAGTAAGGAGACCTATCACAAATAGAATAAATAAGATAAGTATATGTAATAAAATTATAAAAATTCATTAGACAAAACAAAGTTCAAACTATAAGTATTAATTTAAAATTTAAAATAATCAAATAAAACAAAAGTACCAAAATTTGCAAATAACTTTTTTTGCAGCATCATGGACCTCCTTGTTCCAAGGCATGTTCTCAAGAGAGGGGCGTGAACTAGGAGTAGTGCGTGGCACAAAATAATTGTCCAACCTAGATTTCCAAATTCTAGGACCAAAGCTAACAGTACCACTAGAAGGAACAAAAGTAGAAGCACCTAGCACTAGCAGAAGAGCTAGGATGAAATGGAGGCATGGAAGAACCCTCTCCAACACAACCTACGAATGCGGCTGAACGAGAACCAATACTCTCCAACTCCTCCCTTTGCCTCTTCTTTGTTTCCTTTAATTGTTCAAATGCTTCTAGTGCAACATAGCATGCACGAACAACCTCGGGAGGTGCTAAAGAACACGAATCGGTATCATGGCCATGTATCCTGACAATATGGTATTTAAATCTATTGATGCCAATGTGATTAATTTCTTTACAATATTTACATTTAACTTGTCCTCTTGTTCTACCTAAAAATTCTTCGGTATATATCCAAGCCTAATCCTTTTGACCTAGTTTTTAAGCCTTAGATTTAGGTGGAGTAGACATTGGGAAAAAAATATGGTTTTCAAAACGTCAAGGCTGCTACAATAAGACAATTTTACAAAAAAATTGTCATTTGTGCATTGTGTTTTATAAACTAATACAAAAAATAGGGTTTGTCCAAAAAAAATATGTCAAACTTCAAACTTCAAAGAAAGAAAAATCAGCAAACCCTACATTTTTTTATAGGTAAAATTGTAAATACATATTACAATTTTTCTAAAAAAATATGTAGGGTTTGCTATTGTTCTTTAATTGAAGTTTAAAATTTGCATTTGAAAGGAAAGATTCAACTTCAAGCATTGGAAAGTTTGAAAAAAAGCAATATAGATTGTCGTTTAAAAAATATAAAAAAAAAATCTGAAAAAATCCTTAAAATTTCACTCTTACCTCTTACAACAAACTTGAAATGAGATGAGAGCTCCTTGCGATTGCTGGTATGGACTCTTTGATGCTCCAAATGCAAGTATTACGCTGTCCCAATGTGATTTGTTGAAGATCTTTAGCTCTTCCTCCTTGCTGGTTGCACTTGTATGGACTCTTGTTTTTCTTCTCAACTCACTCTTCTCCTTTTTTCTTGCCAAAACAATGAAATAAAGTCCCTTTTAGGGTTGCCAAGAACAAATAGCATAAAAGAAAAACAACTTAAAACTTTATAGTTTTGTGTTTTTTTTTTGCAAATAAGAGTTGCATCGCCGACTGAGTTCCATCATCGAGACTCGATAGGTCACTTGCTAACGCAAGTCACGCGAGTCCTAGTGCTTGCCCATGGTCACCTGGCTCGTGGCTCACTAAGTTTTGGTGAGTTGCAGAGAGTTTGGGAACTCCGATTAAAACAATAATTCTTTAATAAATAATTAAAAGTATAATTAAGTAATTAAATAATTGATTATTCCTAGTTTTACACGGAGCTTTGGAATGGGGGGATGAGTTTCGAGGATGGGTGGACCAAGGGTCTAAGTGCAAGCATGGTGGGGGGACGACAATGGGGCGCAGGGGGCTGTTGACATACATACAGTACCTGAAAAACTAGTTATAAAAAGATGTATAAGAATTTTATTCCAAATGAATCTTTTGCAAATTAGTAAAATAACAAAATTGCAAATACTAAAACACTACAATTTTAAATACTTGAAACTAAATAAGATTTGACAAATTAAATTGTCAAATTGGAAATTTCTATTATATTGCAAATATCATAAAAATGATTACAATGAGTAGCATGATATCAAAATTTGTACAAAATACCAAATTGTAGTGAAGGGAAGCCTCTAATCATCCTCAAACTCCTCATCACTAGAACTACTAGACTCCTCATGTTCAAACTGCGCCAAACTAACACCAACCAGCCCTGCATCTGAAGTTGTAGCTTCCTCATCAATATTTGTTGGCTCCTCTGGCTCTACATTCCATTGTGTTGTTGGACTCTCTTTGTACATAAGTGTCTTGTGGTCAATGAGACACAAAGCACTATGTACAACCACAAGCTTCTCTTCTCTCCTAGAGCTAAGTATGTTTCTAGTAAGAGAGTGGATGAGTCTATAAGTAGACTAGTTCCTCTCAGCAGTCGAAGAATTAGAAACCTGAGATAGAAATTGAATGGCTAGAGTGGTAGCCAAAGATTTTGGTCCATAGTAGTTCCACCATAAAATTGATTCGTCTTGTGCCATATTTGTCATATCCGTCTTGGCCACCTCAAAATAACCCCTAAGAGTGGCAAATTTGCTCCACTTAGTGCAAGTTGTGCTGGCATCTTAGGATCCTACATTTTCTTAATGTATCCAAAGAACCCTGCCTTCACCTCAAGATCTTGTATCAATGTAACTCTACCAAGCCTAGTCTTGTACTACTTAGGATTGAATGCATAGGCAGCCATGTGCAAACGAGTGTTGAGCCTCTCCCATCAACACTAAATGATTGGCTGAATGCACTCAACCACCTCTCCACAACAACCCTCATCCGGTCAAGAATAGAATCAATGTACTCACACACCTCTCCAAGATTAGGTGCATCCACATTCCCATATATGATGTCCTAGAAAACTAGAGCAACGATGGATACTATATATTTTGCATCACTCCAAAACACATCACTCTTCATTATATCCTTCACCCTCCCCCCTACTTTGTCCTAGACACGACCCACCGATTCTGTTACATCCTTTCCTTGTGAACCTATTTAAAATAATTGTAATAGCTATTTCATGTGAAGTGTGATGTTAGAGAGTTATGCGAGTTTTAGTTTTTTTTTTTTGTTCATTGGTAGTGGGCCGAAGCCGAGATCAACATGAGTCTCAAGTAGACTTGAACCCTAGGCCTCTCAAACAAGAGGCTCGCAACTTACCGCTGTGCTGCCGGGTGTTCCTGTTTAGTTATTTGGTTTTATAAACTATGATTATGATAAATTATTCTACGTATGTGGAATATTGGGAAAGAATTATGAGGGATTTCATTATGAATGATTAATGTATATATTAATTCGGTTAATGGATTGCTGATATAATTATGATGGAAATTAATCCTTCCTTGTCAGGAGATGTAGGGGAAGATCTGTTCCGTGAGTGGGGGAAGAGTATCATCAACATACGGATATATGAACACACGGTGAAGGTCGAGAATGTCATGTGAGCTGGAACCATAACTGCTTTACCAATCATCAAGTCTGGTAGGGGGAGGTTGCCTTAGAGGTCTAGTTGGTTACCTTTTCTTTTGGGGTGTGTTTTAGAATTTGGCCTTTTCATTTAATTATGATCGGTGATCTTAAAAAACAACCATGGCAATCTTTTATGCTATTTTCCTTAAAAAGCTTTGCTTTGGATATTGCTTCCTATATATATCACATAGCACATAGGTGAACTTATATGAAGATGTGAATATATATAATTAAATGCGTATGAGAATGTCAATGGTCAGTAAACATATGATTATTAACTAAACAATCACGTGAGGGTCCATGCATAATGTCGTATCCTAGACAATAAGATGAATGTATCCACATGGATTGAGAAGTTAAATATGCAAGGTGACAGTTGAGGCCAAATGAAATGTACACATGCATTGAATTACATAGATACACGTTAAAATTACATATGCTTTGTGACATGATGTTTTATGTCTCAGATCCCATATAATTGATAGAGGAAGCCAAATATCCTCCAAGATTGTCACCTGCTCTGATACCATGTTGAATTTTCTGGTGTGCTCGATTATCCATGGGCGATAACTCTTATTGCCCTCCCAACCATAGACGATATATTCGTCTCCCCTGAGCACTCTGATAAATTGATCTGCATATTTTATTTTATTCAATTGTTATATATGTGAATGAGATGACACATCTCATTATATATACAAGAGGTGCCCTTTCACCAAGGGATGCCACTCTTATTAATATATATTAATATAATTATATATTAAATAATTATATTAATATAATATAGCATCAATATATTATTATATTATCAATATAATTATATTATCACAATTATAATATAACTACAACCTTTATGTTATCTATGTCAGCCTGTGGATTCCGACCACAACTACAATAAAATCAATAGACAAATCATAGGAATGTTTTTGCATTCAAATCTTTAAAAAACACCAAAAAGAAAACGCTTAGGATAAGTATCTTCAACACTTCACTCGACCCCACTTTAAGATTTCAGTGAATTAAATAAATTCACTTTAGTTTTTTGCCAATTATTTAAAATATCACCTTGCCCCTTTATTAATAAATACTTAGCCTATGAGGGACGAACATTAGGCTAGTATTTTTATTTAATTATCTAGAGGAGACATTACAAATTCATAGAAAAAATATAGCCATCTCAATGGGTACACAAGTTATGTAAAAATAATGTGGGCTTAATGCATTTTATGGGCTCATTACATAAAATTTACAAGGTAGGGTAAACTTAGGTGATATGGCTTTTTGTAGCTAGTCCTTTGTCATGGAGAGGCTTTTTCTACCTTAAGGTTATTTGAGAATGCTCTTAATAAATCTTCAGAGGTACTCATTCTTGTTTTTAAATTTGTTCTTGCTAGTTGACCTTGTATTCTATTTTCAAAATTGTAGTTTCTTTTTATTTTTTGCTTGGTATATCTTGGGGACTTAATGATTACCTCATAATCATAGTACTATGACCCTACCACCTATTTGCTAGAGTTACGGGTTGCCTTATTGTAGTGGAATTTAAACATGATTCATGCAGTTAATATTGTTCTTCATTACATGTACTATAGTTTGAAAATCAGACTTGGGAATAACTTAGCTGACCCAAAAATTGTAAAACTCCATGGTTCAGCAAACTTGAGGAAAATCTTGGCAATAAGTTGATAAATTTAGTGAACATTTGTAAATAGTAAATACACAATTTAAAAAAATGTTCCCAGATCTCTTTAGTTGTTTTGACAGAAGGCACCTGAGGGAGTTGATCATCTGTAACAGAAAGTTTTATGAGCAAGACAACTTCCTAGTTATGCTCATCAAATTTGTCTTGATTTGACACAGTTTGAGTAGGACGTGTTTCTTTACCCAAAACAATTTTGTCAAGACAATGATATTCGAATATTGTCATCGTGCGCTGCCTCCAGGGGTTGTAATTGCGGCGATTAAATTGTTGTTTTCCTTCCAGCATATTGTTGGTCAAAGATGCCATCATGAAATATGAGGTTGTTGGTCAGCCTTGTGAAGGCACAGAAACTAAGGCAGAGGTTACATAATTTTCAAGATTGAACACGCTTGAAAAAAAATGGAGCAAAAGGGACAATGAACATGAATAAAGAATAAAAAATGTTAAAAAAAACCCTAAATGGGTTTAACGGTAAAAAACCCGTTTCCACAGAAAACCCACTAACATAAATCCTATTTTTTCGGATTTAGGGTTTTGTGCCCAAATTTTTTAGTTAAAAAAATGGGCTGCGATTTTACAGAGGTTGGTTCAAAGAAAATTGCGGATAGCACAGATACGACCGGAAAACCCTAAATGCATGGCAGATAATGCTGAGAAATCGAGGAAAAAACGCCTCTAGATTGTAGATGAAAATCACGGAAATCGCGGACGTTTTGACAGTTGAAAATCGTGGAGAAGAGAAATAGATTCGTCGCGTGGGAATTTTTGGAGATGTAGTGCGGAAAAATAAAGATTGTTGTTTGTTTGCACATAGTCGTAAAAAATCATGGATCTTGAAAAAATCGGTGGCAAGAAACCTTCGCCAGAGATAAAACCCAAAAAATTGCGTTTTCTGAAGAAAAAAATGCAGTTGGCAAGAAAATTGATCGTGACCAGTTTGCGTTAAAAAAACCTACGCTTTTTTCGCTTTCGCCCACGAAATTTTGTGAAACAGATGACGCAATTGGAGATTAAAAAACCTGCCCAAATCAGAAAGCCTACTGTGGAATGGCTTACATGATTGAAAAACAATTTTCTCAAAACTCCTTGATTTCTAGACCACAAAAAAATTCGCCCAAAAATAATCTCAGCTCTAAAAAGCTATAATCTAGAATATTGTATTAACCAAATACCAAGAATAAATAGAGTTTACAAACGGTATAAAAAGCGTTAACAAAAAAGCAGAGTCGTCTAAATAAAGACGACGACTAAAAAACAAACTGATTAAGACATTCAAAAATAGAGCCTAAGTGACCATTAACTAAGATTCTAAATATCGAGCTAAAATTGACAAGAGTCTAAAACTAAAAATACTCTAATAATTATCGGTTTCCTTAATATATAATTCAAAATTAGAACTCAATACTTATCAATGATGTAAAAACATTTTTTTTTAAGACTTGCCAAGTCTCCTACTTGTATATGCCATATTTTTTTTTCATAAACCGGAAAATAGAAATAATGCCTAGCAAAAGACAAATAACAAAAAGAAAATTAATCATCTTTGTATTTCTTCTCATCGTGAATATAAATCTATGTTCCACAAAGTCTCAAATGAGGTGACGACGGGACACAGGGGATGACTCTCGGGAATATGGAGACCAAGGGTCTAGATTTGGGGATGGTGTGGGATGGTGGCAGGTGGTGGTTTGGGGGCTGAGCCCCTAGTATGGTTGAGGGACAGTGCTCTTTGCAGGATCCCGAGAACAAATTAAGACCTTCAAAATCACAGAAGCCTTCATGGGGCATGCCATTTTCACATTCTTTATCACATATGTTTTTCTCAATACGAAGTTCTTACAAATTCTGTTGTGAACATGCATCAATCTGTACTAAGGAAAAAATTGGCGAAGCTAAGCATTAAGTGCTGAATGAAGGATTACAAGTGAAGGTAAAAGTGAGAACTTGGAAGCTCAAAGTGGGAGGTGAAGTTGATTAAGAAATGGAAAAATCCTTAAATCATGCTCTAAATCTGTTTGCAGCAACATGAATTTAAATCATGCCGTTAATTTGCCAAAACTGAAAAATCTTTGAATCATGTCCTAAATCCATTTGCAGCAACTGGAGAATCTTTGCCTCTTTTTATACTGAATGCTGGGTGAATGTTTTCACCTGATTGCATTTTTTTCTCAATTTGAAATGATTTTTTTTGACAGTGCCACATTTTTAACCTAAGACTTGTTGGCAATTTTTTCTTGCAACCAGTTGCTAGTGAGGATTTTTGGCAAGTACTTGCCAACTTTTTAAACTTTGATCGTACTCCACAACCCCTTGGACCAAAATTATATTTGACTTTTTCCCAAATAAACCAACTTTTTCTTTTTGGATTTAATGTTTTTGGTAAATACACTGCTTATCTATGTGTCTTTCTTTTTCAAGAGGGTTTTTCATTACACGTGTTGTCTAAATCTGGTATCCATTATACTCCCATTGACCTATTTGGTTGTTACGACACTTTCTCTTTCTTCCTTGTTTTTTGTGTATAGTATTTGGGTGTTTCGAGTGTACTTTGTAGCACAAGATGAGAGGTCCAAAATGTTCCAAACGGTGGCAGAAAGACAGCAATGAAAGTCTGTATGGTAATCATGGTGCATTATGTTTTATGGTCAAATCAAATTCAAATGTTTTGGCATTATATTGTAACAATTATAAAATATATACTCTGCATGGGTGGGGATGGTGTTATTTAATTCCCTGGAATTCATGATATATTCTAATAAATATATATTATATATATCTATGTTTCCCACCAATATTTGAGCAAATAAAGTACAGTGAAAGTCTAATGCATAGAACACCAGTTGACATTTCTATCAAGAATGTAAATTCAGTCAATTTGTGCACTTTATACTGTGTTTGCCTTCGGTATTTAAAATCTATATTATTTGAAAATCAAATGAAATTCTGCTTCCTGGTTATCTTGTACGGGATTTGCTCATGTCCTTTCTCTTCTGCCATAAATTCCGTAGAACATTGGTTAGTATTGTTGGTTCTTTGAAATTTTGAGATGCCATGTAATGTTACTGGTGGCCCTTATTGTGATATTAAATGCAACTAAGTCATGAAAAAGTATTTTAGTGAGTTATTTTATGTTTTTCAATTGAAATTTGGTGCAGGTTTGGGAAATAACTGCAAATAAGATTATCATGGTATCAGCTATTGGAAATGATGGTCCTCTTTATGGTACACTAAATAATCCAGCAGACCAAAATGATGTTATTGGTGTTGGTGGAATCGATTATGATGATCATATTGCTTCATTTTCATCTCGTGGCATGAGTACATGGGAGATTCCTCATGGGTATATTTCATCTTTCATTTATTTTTTGCTAAAAAACTCTGGAGGTTGTTTTTATCCTAGTTTAATTTCCTCTTTCCTGCATTGGCATTCATCAAATTGGTGCTACTGTCTACATTTTACCGGAAAGTGATGTATTAGGTCTTTGAACAGTATAAAGCCAGTGTTGAAGCTGGAAGAATATTTACATGGAGGTTAAGTTCATTTATAGTCTGAAATGCAATAACTTGTATTTACTATTTTTAGTAATATATTCAAGCTAGCTGACCTATAAAGACTTCAAAACTTAATGACGAAGAACAAATATTGTGAATCTAAAGGAACTATGACAGTATTGTGATGTTAGTATGGATTAATTCTTTATTTCCTAAATGACTATGGACAGAATCAGTTGGATGAAATGCACATCAATTATTTGGGATTTTTTTTCTTGTTTTTTGGAAGGATCACCTTGAATAATTTCAAACATATATGGAAAACACAGATGAAAATGAGTTGAACACTTGAAATTGTTATAATCTGCATTCCATGATGTGCTGTTTCCAGTACAGGGATGACATGATTTCAGTCTGAGGGCCACTTTTTGGGGATGGCGGGGTATGACAATACATATAAGAGAGGGTGGTATTTGTACATGTTAAATGAACATTGGTATAACTGCAGCAATATAACATAATGCTGTTCAAATGATGTCTGCAGAAGTCCGCATGCCAACAACTTTCCGTAAAGAAATTGTTTGTGGGACAGGGGAATGAGGGGACGGGGAAACGGGTTTCCGAGATGGATTTTTCTTCGCCATTGTAGGGGGATGTAGGATATGACAGAGGGGTCGGCTATATATAAAATATGGAATATTTTAAAATATATAGGGAAATTCTAATATTCATATGAAAACATGGATAAAGCATGCTTATGAACCTTAATATATAATGTTTGTGTTAAATAATTTAAATTGTGGGTTCACATGAGAGTCGAAGTCAAACAAATTATCAAAACTCAAGCATTAATTTTATGGAATAGTCAGTGGACGCACTTTCGTGTTTCCAAGAGGTCCCCGTTTTCGAGACGGGTCAAATTATTTTGGGGATACGTCCTTGGATAACCTTCAATCTCTCTTGCAAAGGAGAGGAATTCTCCTTAAATAAGAGATTATAGAAGATCTTTCCATAACGGAAACGATTGAGAACTAAAGACAAAATAGAAAGTTACTAAAACTAACTAAACAACTTAAAAGACCATTAGAAGTTAAATATAACAATATTACTTTAATACCCTCCCTTAATGGTCATTTTACTAACAACCTTGCAGAAGACTTGGCATTATTTGCTAGTCTTTTGGCCATGAATGCATAGAAGGCTGACTCCTCTAAATGCTCTGCTACATGAGCCTTTTGTTGAGATTGTCCTTGGCTGAATTTTTTTATCAGCCAACCGCTTGTTGCAAAACTCCTTCGTATGACCAAGTTTACCGCAATAGTGACATGTGATAGATTTTGAATTCTGTGAAGAATCATCAGGTGTGCTTTGTCCTTTTTGCCGAGTGGACTTGCCTTTTCCTTTGTCCTTGGCAATAGAAACCTATTCCACACTGACTGCTTCACTGTTGCAACCAAAATGTTGTTTCCACCAATCCTATTGTAAGAGCTTGTTGCACAAATCATCAAAATTCAAATCAACATTGGTAGAGGTGATCTTAAAAGTTTCGATGTGGTGCTCATAGGATCGTGATAAGCTTTTCAGTGTGATAACCACTATATCCTCTTCTTTCAGCTTGTGACCAATGGCCTCCAATTGATTGTGAATGTCTTTGATCTTCATTAAATGATCTTGCAAAGACATTTTGTCATTCATCATAATTGAGAATATATTTTTAAGGAAGAAAGCTCTACCTTTGTTTGATGTCTCGTGCAAATCCTTCAAGTGTCTCCAGATCTCTACAGTAGTCTTGCTAAATGACATTTTTGTAAGTGTATCATCAGTGACAGATAGCTTGAGTAGCATAACCGCTTCTCGATTACGCTCATCAAACTTATCTTGGTCTTCAGCCGCAGTTGTGGGATGAGTAGATTTAGCAAGATCAAGCTAATCAAGACATTGGTACTCAAAAATGGTGAACATGCATTGTTTCTAGGTATTATAATTCTTGTTGTTGAATCTCTGGCTTCCTTCCAACATGATGTTGGGTAATGAAGCCATCCCTCCCACTAACTAGAGACATGAAAAATGAGATAAAAATTAGATTCTTACAAAACTTCGATTTTGATCTAAGTTACCAAATTCCTCCGTTGAGGCCCAGATCCTGATTTTTGTACTTTCCGGATCCGGATTCCTCCCGGATACCGACAGGATTCCAGAATGGAATCCGGATTCCCTGTGGATTCCTCACTTACACAGGGAATCCGGATTCCATTCCGGAACCCTGCTGGAATCCGGGAGGAATCCAAGAGGATCCGCAGGAATCCAAGATTCTGGGCGTCAAAAAAAGGCCCACTTTGTGTTTGTTGTTTAAATTTTCAGCATGTGATGACATTTTGAGACTTTTGCAAACTATGAATATGATATAATCATATACTGACAATTATAGATTTATCATTTTATGAGAATCACGCTTCTATTTTCTTATTATTATCATTATATGTTTGAACTTTGAAGTTTTGAACTAATGATGAATGAGCATTGATGTTACATGTATGGAATCTATGAATATACTTATATATATATTTTTCGAAAATGTCTATATATATACCCGCGGAACCAGGATCCAGCCCAAAAAATTTTTTGCCGACTCCCCGAACCAGAACCAGGATTGGCTACTTATATTTTTATTGATAAAATATCGGTAAAAAACTGAAACCCACAAGTTGTTAAAAAAAATCGCGCAAAAATGCTGAATATCCATGAGTTCATAAAACAAATTGTTCAAAAACCACTTGCTGAAGCAAACCCAAGTCTGAGAAAAAATTAGAAAATTAGCAAAAACATTGTTCACCCTAGTAAACCCTAGGTGTGACCTTAAAAAACACAGCAATACAATTGTGGGTGGAGAACACTATCATGGTTCAAAAAGCTAGTCGTGCAGGCTCAGGAAACAACTGCTGCAGAACAACCAAGAAAGAATTAAGATTTTTGCAGAAAAAAGTTGTGCAAAATGCTCAGAAAAATTCTCTTCATGCAGCGTGGACGAATAGAAGCGTCATGGCTCAAAAACCCTATATGCAACATGATTTGTGCGGAAAACATTGTTGCCTGCAACCTTCATGTGGGCAAAAATGTGGTGAAATAACTCACAATTAAGGAAAAATCGTGCTAGAAACAGGAACTGCATGCCAGAAAAATGTAGGCAGACTACAAATCATGACACTGAGAAGTAGCTCACACAGATTGTAGAGACATTGCAGCCTGAAAAAAGGAGAAAATGACGACTCTTTCCAAAAATCGTTCAAAAAAATGCCAACAGAATCCATCTTCGCAGAAAAAATGCAGAGAACCCTCGCTTAAGCACATGAAATATAGTTGCATACCCTAGCCGGAATGAGCAGGAGAAATACAGCTTGATTTTCTGAAAATGGCACGGAAAGCAACAATTTTGTTGAAAAAATTGTCCAAAAACTAGTCACAATTTTCAAGATGAAAATCACATGATTTTAATCTTGAAAATTTGATTAAAAAAAACCCTCAAATCTCGCCATAAATGATTTGCTATTTTTTTTAGAAATCAAACACTATCAATTTTATTTGAAAAATTGATCAAAATCTTCTATTTTTCACATAGTGAAAAAACCCTAGATTTTGTTTCAAAAAAATGATCAAAAAACTTTTAGATGCTTCCTTGAAATTTCTAGCTGATTAAACCACAAATTTTATAAATTTTTTTTGCCAAAAAGGTACCTCTGCTCTAATACTGTGAAATGATTGAGATACTTGATTATCTACAAAGGAGAGGAATGCTCCTTAAATAAGAGATCTCAGATTATAGAAGATCTTTCCATAACGGAAATGATTGAGAACTGAAGAGAGAATAGAAAATTTCTAAAATTAACTAAACAACTCAAATGACCAGTATAAGCTAAATACAACAATATTACTTTAATATTTATTTCTGTTTTACAAAAGTTATTGCTGTCGCTGCTGCCATGATTAATTTAATTGCTGTTATACTGCTGTCATGATATTTTCAATAGTCTTTTTTTAATGTATGTACATTTTTTCAGACAGTATAAAAGATTGCTTTGTTGTAGGGGATGCCCAGCTGTTCTTGAGATGGTCAAGTGACATCTGAGACATCCCTGCCTGCCTTGGGGATGGCCAGGTGTCTCAACCATTTACTGCTGTTCCTTAAAATTGTAAATGTTTTCAGATTATCACAAGGAATATGCAATCTATAGAAGTCTTTCAAATACTAAGCACAGGAAGTAATAAAAATGATCATAAAGAAGGAGAGATATCACCCGGATTTGAAGATCTGAAATTGTC
>MU218056.1:69224-80885 GCA_018584345.1 Thuja plicata | reverse complement strand
TGGAAAATGCAATTTAAGGTTGCTGCAATTAAGAAAAATTTAAATAAAACCTCAAAGTTTGAAAATATTATACAAAACAGCAAAGCCTACTTTGCAATTTACTAAAACTAAAAAACATTTAAAATTTACAAATTAAAACTAAAAAAATTTAACAAAAAACAAATAAAACAATAACATGCAAAAAAAATGAACACTTGCCTCTTGCAAATGAGTTGTGGAGTGTTTTTTTTGACTCCTTGTTGCTCCCAATTCAATCTATGGCCTCCCCAAATCGATTTTCAATGTCTTTTGTGCTCTTCCTTCTTGCTGCTTGGAAACTTATGTTTTCTCCTTTCTATTCTTTTCTCTCACCTTTCACTCTCACTTTTCCTCTTTTGCAAATGGAAGACCCTTTAGGGTTATAACAAACCGAAAGGACCTAAAAAAGTTAAAAAAAACAAGTGTTTTTTAATGTTTTTTCATTCACTTTTTATCCCAGCCGCGCGGCCGATTCATGGCGATTCATGAGGGCCAATTCATGCGATTTTTTCATGAATCGGCGATTCATGCCTGTGAATCGCCGATCTGATTCACCGATTCATAAAAAATCGGCAGCAGTGAATCGAATCGCGATTCACGCGATTCGTGCGCGATTCTCGTTACTCTGATATATATGTATATATATATGCTTCAGTTCGCTGCCCTTGAATTGCACTTGTACTGGCTACTAATTAGGCGATGATAAGGACTGCAAGGATAACTGATTCTAGCATATTGAATTTGTTGAGTCTCCTTGACATTTTTGCTTTACCACGATTGACATCGCTCCTTAAGATGCTGACTGAATTCGCTTATAGAATTCACTTATTAATTCACAGCAAGCATTGATGAAGTGGACATCCACATGTTATGTTTTTGATTGCTTCTTACCTTCTTTAAGTCGCTCTAATATATGAGCTTATTAATAATATATCCAATTTTATCATAATTTAATATATCAATAATATATCCAATATATTAGTTATTATTGTTGCCACTTTGTCCAATGCGTTGATCTTTGCCGTAAAGGCCAAAACATTAACAAAAATGGGGAAGTATTTCTGAGATGTTTGCAGAAATCACTTGTTGGGGAGGACTGCTAGGGGATGTCCCCTGCTGTCTCACCATCCCTGATATGCCTAAGGGAACAATAAGTTTAAGGTCTTGGGATGCATACCCATGTAATAGGTTATATTTATTTACTATTTACGAATAAATCACTCTCCATGCCTTCACAACCATGATCAACATTAGCATTTAGAAAGAAACACAAGTTGAATTAAAAATAAAATAAGTAAAAAGCCAAATAGTAAATATTATACCAAAACACAAGAATTTGACAAAACATACAAATTTGTTTGCATTGCAAATTAACATTTTTAAGGGAAAGGCTTGCCAATGCTTATTTAAATCACTTAATGTTTTTAATGTAATGTCCCCAATTCAAGCCATGAAGCTTAACTATGCATTGGCTGTCCTCTCCTTGGATCACCCAAGAGGAGGACTTAGAGTATCATTGCGTAAGTATTGGAGTCTTTGACTTGTTCTATTCTATCCTTAAGCTGTGGGCACATCATTTTATGCAACTTAAGTGACTCCTAGCGTAAAGAGCTAAGTTGTGCCCATTTTTAAGTTTAATGACTTGAGCGACATGTACTTTAACTGGTTTAAGTAAGCATGTGCCAAAAAGGCCAAGGGGGTATTGGATTTCAAGGAGCATATAGGGTCTTTTTTAGGGTTTTTAAATTGGAGAATTGGATTGAGTTGGTAGTGGATCAAAGGCTGAGGTTAAATCATCTTTTGTGGAGTTATTATTCTTTTAGGGCTCAATATGTTGTCAGTCTTTCATCTATTGCCGCTGCAATTTTTGGCTCAAGGTTTGAAACCCTTGATATCCTTGGTTTTGGAGAGACATATGGGCTTCCCTAGTCAAAAGGGTACATTTTGGTGGAAGGGCTTTGGTTTGTGATGCCCTAGCATATCATTTTCAGAGCTGCAATTCATTAGCAAATTTGGAACTGATTTTCTAAAGGTGAAATTCAAGCATCAACTTCAGATTTGGGTTCCGGTTAACTACATCGTGTCCAAAAAATGTGTTCGAAGCGCTCCTCAACCAATAAGCCGGCAGCCCTACAATATTTTGAGGGCCAACTTGCTCAATGGCTTGGATGAGAATGTTTGCAATGAAAGGACCGTCCTTCACCTCTCCTTCACAATCCATAGCTTTTAGAAACATTGCACCTCTTGTGGACACTGTAATAACATTGACCAAAGGGCGATTTCTCGCATCTTTCCATCCATCGGATACTATGGTCACACCTGTTTCAATCCATGAATCCTTGATGGGCTGCATGGAAGCCTCTACATTGATCACCTCTTTGTCCAATAAAGTGGTGCGCACCTTCTCATAACCTGGGCCTTTGAACCCCTTTGGAGCCTCATTAATTAATCTCACCATTTTTTGCCAATACAGTGAGCGAACAACATTAAACGCCAATCCATATTGCATGCTATAGTTGATCTGTTCAAGACATAATTTATGACTCTTTTTCTAAGTCTTTAGCCTCGTTATGTCCTACGTATAGTATAAATAAGAATTTGAGGCTTGAGCTTGCGGTTTTGGGAAGTTTGAAGAATTTGAGCAGAGTTCAAATAAAATGCTCCACAATATAAAACGTTACTTACCTCAACCTGCAACTACGACCTCAACCTGCAAAAACGCTGAGGAAAGACAGAGCTGAGAGAAGACCAAACAATTGCTACCAAAAATGCGGCTCATAATGGAGTCAAAAAGCCGCGTGACATAAAAATGCCACGTTTTTAGGATTAAAGTAAAAAAAAACAATTTTAAAAATAATTAAAATGAACCGTTGAAAGTCAACAAAATCGAAATTCGAACAAATCCGTTCGAAATTCGCTAAAAAAAAACCAAATTCTTCTCGGGCTCGCACGATATTTCCGAAATTTGCTCGAAACTAACCGAAATTCGGCCACGGTCTGTTTTGCTGAATTTGGAGCGAATTACCCAGAGAAATATTGAATTTGATTCGAATTCGAATCAAATTCGATTTTGGAGCGAATCGGATGGCGAATGTGCCGGTGCCTGGGCGAATATGGAAACTTAGAATTTAAACCATCCAAAAGCTACTGCAAGGAGGCAACATATTATGATGCAAATGGGAATTGCTGGGTATGGGATTATTGAAGGGTATTTTGTTTGAAAACAGATCATTACATGCATTGATGAAGAAAAAATTGAACCTATTCTAGACAAAATGATACAACTTGACTTTGACTTGCTCTGATAATATACAATATTTTGGAGTTTTAGACTATGACACCAAATATCTTTATAAGAATTGATAAGTCATTTTGAAACACTAAACTGACGATAAGTAGACAATAAATTATAATAACAACCTACCACTGAAACTATATAACACTTAACCTCAATCTAAAAGCTATCATTAGACACTCAATCGACAAACATAGACTTTAAAAACTATTTTAATGATTTGACTCAATGCTAATTGACTTAACACTAATTTTTAATAGTTACAAGCTATAATTAGAAATTAAATTGATTAAAACATGGCTTGACACCTATGCGTTGGATGTGGAGAAGCATGGTTTTGACAACATGCAAAGGTTCTATAAGTGTGGAGACAATGGTAGGGGGACATTGATAGTGCACAAATCAAAAGATGTCAACCATGGGTAGCATGACAAAGATCATAGATTATTAAAAATGTTCTCTCTTTTGCCACAAAGGTTTGGTATTTTCTTGAAACTGTTTGATTCAAAATGATTGACAGCATTGTTGGAATAATATGTTTGGAACATTGTTCACTTGTGTACGTAACAAGTTTTAGACGAATATAGATCTTCACCACTGATGCATCAATGCACCATGTTCATTTCTTGCCAGTCTTGAAGAAATACCTTGTGTTATAGGAAGATATAGAGGGCCAAACATGGATGTGATAAATTAACCAACACGACCGAAGCTAATAATTTGTTAATTTACATGATATATGGGCTTGGAAATAGCAGAAATAACCATTGATTTGTTACATAGTACATCCACATTGGTTACTCCTCCATTGCAAAGACTCTAAAGCAATCGTATACTGTGCATGGGCAATAGATATTTTAATAAACGATTGAATTTATCTGAAATCAAAATATTCTCACATGAGGAGGAGAAGGCTGATAGAAAATCTCTCATGATGAACTCTGCTTTCTGCCAATCAATAGAAACCAATATCTTTGAAGGTTGGAAAATAAGTAGATGTTGCAAGCGGTAGAAAACCTAAGGTCCAAGTTTGTGCACCATTCCTAAGCACCATGTCTGCCCAAGACTGGCATGTTGCTTTGATACCATGTAAAAAGAATGCAATAAGAATGCTACAATAATATTGTGCTTCTATATTTCGTTAGCTGAAACATAATACAATTTATTGGACTAAAATCTCTTATATTATAGGAATGCTCATTTGATAGAACCATAACATACACTCATAGGTATGAACAAACTAACAAACCTCGAGACATGGGAATAATGTAATACTCCTAACAAAGACAGCTTTGAACCAGAAACTGGAATATCTTGCAAAATGCTTACGATAGCCTCAGCCACCTTCAGCTACCAACTTCATGTAACCAATGCTCAAAGCTAGCTTCAATTTTTGAAAACTATTAAATATATCGTCATCCAAGTCCTAGGGTCAAGGCAATACAGATAGGATATGGATATCCTAATAGTTTTGTCTATAGGTGATATCCACTATTTTTATTGAAGCTTGACATGGTTTATTACAGGTTGTTTGTCTGTTGGTGAATACTGTTGCTACCATGTGACAGTATTGGAATTGATGAACCTTGATAAACCAAGCATTTGATGATTGGTGTCAGATATGTTCATCTCTCATTTGGTAGCTGTTTCTATAGATCTGGGTGGTTTCATGAGGGATCTTTCCAGTGGTGAGGTTTTGAGGTTTGAACGGATCATGAACCTTGATCATTTTAGTAAAGAGTTCAGTTTTAGTAAATAATCTGGAACATTTAATAGACACAATTACCAGTTTTGATCAGTGGAATGTTATTGTAAACACATGATTCTGACCATTGGAGAAGGGGCTGTGCAATCCATTGAACTTCTGATATGGCATGCCCGTATGGACATTGTTTCTTGTGCAATATTCTAAGTCGCTGGTTCGGATTCAGATTTGGATTCGGGTTTGAAATTCGTTCAAATTTTTTTGGGGGTGGGTTCAAATTCGTTTTGGGTTCGTCCATACAAAAACATATATATGCAGCAAATAAGCTCATACACCACTATCCTAATAGTAAAGCAACATAGCAAAATACACCACCATATATATTAATGTTTTAGTCCAAATGACATGTTTTACCTTTTTGGCCTTTTTAGTGGTCTATGAATTGGAGGGTCGAATTGACTAAAATAGACCAAAAAATATTTTAAAAGTTAGAAAAATCCTTTTTTTTTTGCCAAATTCAGCCCGGGTCATGCCACAGATTTGCAATCTCGCCGTAAAAACAGCAAAATTCGCGCCGTGTTTGCCTGACAGATTTTGGGCAGACTTTTGCAAGAATATGATAAGGACCAGACTTTTGCACGAACCGGACCAGACTTTGGGGTTGCCACGGAAGAATTTGGCAACATAGGCAATATTCTTAGATATGAGTTGGTAATCTTGTGTTCCTGCAGCTGTTGGGAGCCTATGGATGCGGCTGTTCTTGTTACAGGTGACTGAGGAATGGCCACTGTATAACATAAAACATAGACATCTAGAACCAAAGGGATATAGATACTTTTTGGTCAAGGCAAATGGATTCCATCTATATGATGATAGGCAGTAGGCACAAACTTACATTTCTTATTCTTCTGTTGACCAGAGGCCTGTAGGAAGATTGCTGTTTCTCAGGCTATTAGGACCATTCCATTAATGTGGTGTGGCAAAAGGTAAATGGAATTCAATTACTTGGGTTTAATTCAGGGAAAACATGGCAGAAACTTGATTGCGGAAAAATGCAGTACTAGTTGTAAAAATATATAAGAAAATCAGTTTTACTATTTCATGTCAAATGTAATGCATAGAGATAAAATCAGACACAGTACCTTATAAAAATCCTAATCATAAAAGATAGCAAGGATTACATATTCCATTGATCCATGTAAGAAGGTTATGTAAAACTAAATGGCTGGACCTAAATATTAGGACATTCTGCTATGGAATATGGCCTATCATGTCAGGGAAAGCTAAACCTTACTAGGATATTATTAAAAGAAAACCCCTCATGTTTTAAAATATAACTTGTAGAAAAATTCTACTCACAGTAAAATAAATTTGAAAATATCCTAATGCATAAAATAATCCTACTATGCTTTATATTTTTTCGACCTCTTACTGTAAAAATGAACCAAAACAAAAAAGATACTTATGTATAAAACTTAAACGGATAAAATATCAGTAAAATACTATGAGCACCTGTTTTTGAAAAACTCAGAAAATTCTTGGAAATGAAATGGAAAATATGGTGGGTCGTGATTACTCAGGAGTTTTTTCAGTGTAATTTTTTGTTGTGATAATGCAAGTTTCTATTCCTGTAATAACCTCAGGTATTCAGGATTAAGTTTCAGGTCATAATGCATGCAACATTGTATATATTATGATCATGGCTTTCCATGTCATTTTGTTAAATGTTATGAATTAGGTCACCTAACAATGAGTTCAAATTTTTGATTTGAAATGTTCAAAGGTTCTTCTCCCATCTAGTGCTGTTGAAACCACATTACAATTGAAGTATTAAAAAACTCCTGTTTCACATAGGTCTTCTATTTGTCCTATAGTATACTTAATGATCCATTTTAAGGAATAGGAGAGTGATAGATTGGAATCATTGGATTGCAGAATCAGCATTAAAGAGAGGTTATAAATAAGATTTTAAGACAGATTAATATAGTAAGCAGATAACAAACATTTATTGCTCACTAAGAAATAAAATGGCAAGAGGGTATAAATAAATTATAAGCATTTACTAAGAATTAAAATGTCAAGAGGATGAATTCCCCATTCATGGGGTTCAGCAGGTCGATCCTGTTGTTATCCTGGGAAGGTAGTGAAGTGGAAAGTGCCAGAGGAAGGGTGGATTAAGGTCAATTTTGATAGGGCATCAAGAGGTAATCCAAGAAAATGTGGTGCAGGCTGAGTGTTAAGAAACCACAATGGATCCATCCTGGTAAAAAAGGAAAAATATCTGGGAGTAAGAATAAATAATGAGGCCAAACTCCAGGTAGCCCTTCTTGATCTGCAATGTGCGTTAAAGGAAAAAGTGAAGGGAATCCATTTGGAAAACGCAATAAGACAGAACTGAATGCCATATTGGAAGCTTTGTAAATGGCTTGCACCAATCCTGGAGCTTATTCAAAAATTTGAAGAGTTCAAAATAACCCACGTGTATAGGGAGGTGAATGGGGTGGTGGATGAGCTGGTCAAAGGGGCATCGGAAGTTGCCATGGAGATGCAATGACGGTAGGAAATAAGGAAGGAGATATTTCTGTAGAGCGAGGCAGATCAAGTAGAAGATAACATCATTGGAAAGCAAGCTAAACTAGTGGAATGACAAATGATTAATGATGGACGACAGAAGGCACAATGAATTTCGAGAGCAAAGTGTGTGAAGTAATGATCTGCGTCTATTTGAAGACCCATGAGGATGATACAAAGCGCAGTGCAAAACAGAACAGAGGAGGTATGGACACACAAGTCAAGGTCACTAGCCAATAGAGGCAGATGGTGTTTTTGGGAGAGGTGTTGGAGAAGAGGCTGAGGTGTGTTTTTAACACCAACCATGGGCTCGTCATTCACGCTTTCAAAATGGTGCTTGGCAAGGAGTTCCTGAAAGCCAAACATCGGTATAGAGTTAATTCTGAGATCTCCATGTTTCTGGCATCTTTGCTTAATGTGTGGTAGACGAAGGAAATGGTGGAGGCTCTTTGGAGAAAGTTAATTTGGAAAAGACTTGTGGGGGAGCTGGAGGATGTGTTGAATAATGTGGTGGAAGGGTCGGGGATCCTGTTGTCAAGGGATTTTTACATTATCTGGAAGTGTGATACCATATTGTTCATAAGGGTGTTTGATAGTTAGATGTAAAAGCTACTGCAAATAGTCTGCTAGCTTTAGTGTCTGGGACGGCAGCATGTAATGGACTTGAAAACAGATATGTACCTTTTTTTGGCTTTAACAGGATGGGCACAGCTCCCTTAGGCTGTGTTTAGTTGATAAAAAAAATGACAAGAGGACAAAATTTAAGTGCCTGTTAAACAATATGAAAATCATACAAATATAGAAGAAAAGGTGAATATATAAATGTGTGTAATATGTATGTGTGATAAAATTGTGAGGGCACATATAGGCAGATAAATGCATTCATTTAGATGTGAGAAATATACGTGTGTGTTATATTTGTTGGTGTATTTAAAATTGCTCTGTAATGATATGCCAATGGTTCGGAAGGTTAAGATTAATGTTTGTTACTATCAAATGATTTCTTTTTGGGCCAGATCTGCCTTTATTAATTGAGATTTATGGCTTTGCATCTGAAACCTGGATGCTAAGTTAAGCAGAGGATCATAATAATGTAAACACGCCATGCAGTAATATATTTGGTTGGCATGGATGAAAATAACCACATTCCAGTCCTAGTCATTTCCTTTTTGAGTGATCTTTGCTGACATCAATTTTGTTCAATAGCATTTCTTTGACATTGGAACTATTCTATTACGAGATTAGTTAGTGAAAGAAGTTCTTTTGCATTGCTTGTTCTGAAATTGAAATCAAGGCAGAGGCCAAACTTTCATTTGATTCCTATATTATAGGTATGGACGTGTCAAACCAGATGTTGTTGCATATGGAAGAGATATAATGGGTTCAAAAACTAGTACTGGTTGCAAAAGTCTTTCAGGAACAAGTGTTGCGAGTCCGGTAGTAGCTGGTGTAGTCTGTTTGCTGGCCAGTGTGATTCCTGAGAATATTCGCTGGGACATATTGAACCCAGCAAGTATGAAACAAGCACTAGTTGAAGGTGCTGCAAAACTTGGTGGGCCAAATATATTTGAGCAGGGTGCTGGTCGACTTGATTTGTGAGCATATTATTTTTTTCTTTTGAAATGGTTTTATTAATCCTCTTTCCTTTAGGCATGGATAATAATGCACATTTAATAAGCCCACTTTTTGCACTAGTTTTCAAATCAAAATCTATGTTTTATGGATCATCTGACAGCTATTGACTTCCTGTCATGCTTCACTATGTCTTACTCAGGCTTGAATCATATGAAATTCTTCTCAAGTACAGACCCCGGTCAAGCATTCTTCCAAGTATTCTTGATTTTACAGATTGTCCTTATGCATGGCCCTTTTGTCGTCAACCATTATATGCAGGTGCAATGCCTGTTATGTTTAATGCAACTATTTTGAATGGTATGGGAGTGACTGGGCATGTTGAGAGTGAACCGACATGGCATCCCTTCAATGAGGTTGGGAATCTGCTCAATATTCACTTCACCTATTCTGATGTAATTTGGCCATGGACTGGTTACTTGGCTTTGCATATGCAAATTAAGGATGAGGGGGCTCAATTTTCAGGACTTATAGAGGGGAATGTAACACTCACAGTAGTTTCACCTCCTGCAAAAGGGGAAACCACTCCTCGGAGAAGCATTTGCATACTTCTTTTAAAATTGCAAGTTATTCCGACTCCACCTCGTTCTCAACGGATTCTGTGGGATCAATTTCACAGTATTAAATATCCTCCTGGATATATACCTCGAGACTCACTAGATGTGAAAAATGATATTCTTGATTGGCACGGTGACCATCCACATACAAATTTTCATGGGATGTTTGATATGTTGAGAGATGCTGGATACTACATGGAAATTTTGGGGTCCCCATTGACATGCTTTGATGCCAGCCAGTATGGTACACTCCTGATGGTAGATCTTGAGGATGAATTTTTCAAAGAAGAGATTGATAAACTGGAGAATGATGTAAAAATTCATGGTTTGGGGTTGGTTGTATTTGGAGATTGGTATAATGTGGAGACCATGGTGAAGATGAGATTTTTTGATGACAATACTCGTAGTTGGTGGACTCCGGCTACTGGTGGTGCCAATATTCCTGCACTTAATGACCTACTCAAACCTTTTGGTATAGCATTTGGGGACACTATCCTGAATGGTGCATTTTTCATAGCAGGAGAAAGAAGTCATTATGCTTCTGGCACAGATATTGCAGAGTTCCCAGCAGGTGGTTTCCTTCATAATTTCTCATTTCAAGATAATTTTGATGGTAGCACCACACAGAATGTAGTGCAGGCATCTGGTCTAGCCAAAGTAAGTTTCTACTCACCTTGTGGGTATAGTGTTTCATAGTCCACATTTTAGAACAGTTACCTGTCAAATCCTGAAAGAAAGCATATGAACTGTTCTCTGTGCAGGTAGAGTCTTCTGTTCTTGGAGTTTTAGAAGTGGGTGGTGGAACTGGTCGTATTGCAGTATATGGAGATTCAAATTGTTTGGATAGTAGCCATATGGTGATTAATTGTTACTGGCTTCTTAGAAAGCTTCTAGATTTCACCAGTCAAAATATCAAAGATCCCAGGATATTTCCAGCATCAAACAGATTGGCTTCTCCACTGATCAGGAATGATGGTTCTTTTCCAGCCCGGCGAGAAGATGTTAATCTTTCATCATATTCTTTGGTGATGAATCACAATCTAATTTGTGGGAATGATGCTCGTTTTGAGGTGTGGGGAGCGAAGGGTTATGATGCACAGACTTGGACGAATAGAGAACTTCCAGGAATTCCTAGCCCTTTCATAATACGGCAGCCAATGAAAAGCAATCCTGATACATCTCAAAGCATGATTGGTGCAAGGCCTGCCATTGGAAATTCAGTATCGAATGTAACAGCTGAAAGAGAAACTTCTCGCTCTAAGGAACATCCCTTTAATGCAACCAAAGATGGTATTGGTCTTGGCAAAAATCAAGGTTTAGAACAGGTTGGGAATCATTCATTGAAGATTCCTCTGTCAAAAAGAAATATCTCAATAAATATCTCAAGCAGAAGACAACGTGCAAAAATGGACCTTCTTGGGTGGCTTAACAGGGATGAGGTAAGCATTTCACTGCATTACTTACAAACTGAAAGCTCCTTAGGCAGAAGGTAATTTAATCCTGAAATGTAAAGATATCTCTTTAAAATCATGAGAGTTAGGATCTTCTATATTTGCCTGGGATCATTTGAAACTGTTACAGCTTGGAGCTTGTAATATTTTTGGCTTATTGATATGACTCTGCAAAACTCTTAACTCTTTATGAAGTTTGAATGCTGCAATGTCAAGAAAACTATATTTCTGCTTACAGGGATTACATTTGGATGCTGATTTTGTATGCTTCTGGTAGTATATAGATGTATATGTATTTTAATCTTTGGAAGTAGTACAGGTAGATAAAGGGTCATAGGAGGTTCAATACCTGATGTGGCAGAGTCCCAGTTCTTATATATATATATATATATATATATATATATATATATATATATATATATATATATCATA
>MU218056.1:26894-63748 GCA_018584345.1 Thuja plicata | reverse complement strand
CTATAGAATGGTGGTGGAACCATGGAGGTGATACTCCTGAGTTGCAATCATTTGCAATAAGATTGCTCTCACAAGTGGCTAGTTCTTCAGCTAGTGAGAGGAATTGGAGTACTTATGGTTTTATTCAGTCATTGAAGAGGAACCGATTGGGGTCAAACCGTCAAAGAAAACAGAGAACATGGTGTACATTCATAGCACACTTCGCCTTCTGTCTCGTGTTGATCCTACATATATGGAGGGTCCTTCAGCAAAATGGGACCAAATTGCACATGATGGATATGCTGCAATCATGGTGGAAGAAGCAGTTAAACCAAATGGCCTTAATGAATTGCCCCTAGTTATACTACCATCGGAGGAATATGAGTTGGAGAGTGATGAGTTTCTGGACAGCATCATAGCTGAAGACCTTGAGATGGATGATCACAGCCTTGTGGAGTAGATGAGATAAATTGATTTCTGATTTTTGTTTACAATTTTGAGTTTTTTGTTTGCTTATCAGCGATTTAGCATCAAACTATATAATTTTGAATTTCAAATTTTAATATGTAATGATAATCTTAGCGATTATTAATCTGATTATTGATATGATGATGATCATATGCGATATTCAGAAATCAGATATGACTATGAGATATGCAATAAGAGTTTTGAACTTTTGAACTATTTGACTCTATATTAATGACATTACTATTTAGTATTAGTCTTTGACTTTTTAAACTTTTAATGTTCAATGTTCATAACTTCATACTTATAACTTTCCATTGTTCTTGTTTTCAAAGCACTATGTTATGAATCTATGACATTTCTAAAAAATTATTAAATTATATTTTATTTTAAAATTGCCATCTCCATGTATCCCCATCTCCTATTTTTGAAAAATAGGCGTACCGGTACCGGTACCGGAGACCTCAAAGTCTCCCAATCTCCGGGTAACCTTGCTAAAAACCAACCAAACCATCCTTTGCATTTCTTTGTGAAGGTGTTGGCATCCTTGTTACTTTGCGTAGTTAAAGTTTTGATTTGGCACTTGGTCATGTGCCTCCTGTTGGGGGCTCATAGGCCTCTAACATTATATGTAAAGATCTTCATTGCTCCCCAAGGGAGGGGATTCCTCCCTTCAATCTCAACAAGTAGGTCTTGATTGAAGTGTGATCCTCTTCTTGAGCTTGTTCTTCCCTCTTTTTCTTGTTTATTTTTCTCCCACGTTTAGGATTTGCTCAACAATTTCCCAAGCCCATGAGTTTGGTTACAAATTAGCTATCAACTGTTATTGTTTGATAGCTAAATCAGATTCTAGCCTCGCATTATTTTAATTAGGTGAATTAATTAATTAATTTAAATACATTGACTATTTAATTAAGGAGAATTAAATAATATTATCTATGGATGGATTAATTATTTATTTAGTTGGGAGAATTAAATAAATAATCTATTGTGAGATTAATTATTTAATTGGAAAGTTAAATAATTTATTATTTTAATTAGTAGAATTAAAATAATGAATTAAATAATAATACGTTTAATTGTGAGATTGGATGAAGTAATTATTTAATTGGAGAATTAAATAATATATTGTGAGATTAAATTATTTAATTGGAGAAATAAATCATTTATTATTTAATTAGAGAATTAAATAATATAGAGATTAAATTATTTAATTGGAGAATAAAATAATTTATTTATGGTAGTTATTTTAATTGGAGAATTAAAATAATATAAACTGAATTAATTATGGGCTGGGCCCAATTATGGTGTCAATATAATTGAAAGGTTTTCTTGTAATTTCAAGGTCGGCCTTGGAGGCCTTGCATTGTAATTGTTCTACCTCGTATATATGAGGATTTGATTATTGTAAATATAATACATAACAGAGGCGATCTGATTCAAGATATGCAAACTATCCCATTCATGAGTCATCGAATACTTCAAGCAAACAATCTGATCTAATCCAAAACAGTGAACACAAGTCTAATCCAAGGCAGCGACTTTATGATCTGAGTATCATATTGGGCAGCGAATTCATGGTGGCAACCTCATTATGTGTAGCAGCGAATATATATAGGACTGAGATACTGCTGAGATTTGGTCTAATTCATCCACATCTGGGCGTGCATACAATATATATTCAGACTGCAATATATACAAATCTGGGTGTGCATACACAACAAATATTAAAGGCAGCATTCATACACTATGACAGCGAGTTATAATACATCTGACATTTCAGATCTGATTCATATCTAGGATTGAACAGTGATCATCATTCTGATATAGGGCAGCAATCTAAGAACAGCTCTGAGGTCTACTTCATTGGCAATACATCCTTGAATGGCGATATATTTTGATTTGCTTCGTTGATCTACGATCCTTAACAAATCATCAAACTTTGAGTTGTTCTTGAAGGGCAATAACAGATACTCTATGATGCTGGGTTTTTCCTCTCCTATCAGGAGGTTTTCCCAGGGTAATTGTGTTGAGTCTCTTGTGTTTTTCATTTGATTTGTTTTAATTTACCATTCTGATTTTTGCTTTAACGTCTGATCACAAAAAATTAACATCAACATGGTCAATCAACTTGCTTGTTTCTATTTTTTAGTGACAGGAATGATTCCCTTTTATGAGGGCTCATGGTATTTAGGTTCCTTTGTGTTTTTCTTTAGTTCTAATCTCATTGGGGCATTTTGTTTTGCTTCCCTTTTAGCTTCCTTTGGGACTCATTGCTTCTTGATAGTCAGCGGGCGATGACATAAGGATTTGAAGTGTTTTTGGCTCTTACATCTCAGATGCTAGAACTTTTGTTTGTCTATCTCTAGTTCTAGGATCCATACGCCAGCCGAGGTGATTAATCTGATAGTGCAAGGGATTTTTAGTTCAGGCATAAATGAGGGTTTCACTGTCTCGCAAGTCTACTTGTAGGGTTTCACCAAAATAATCTCCGATTTGAGATAGACTTTCCCTCCACCAATATTTGAAAGGAAGATTGTATAGCCGGAGCCATACCGGGCCTTCAATTGGGGACATTGCTCTTGGGTTGAAACTTGGCCCCCAACGCTGTATATAGATATAGGAATCCCCTTGTTTCAGTGGTTCTCCTTTCATGATGCTTTCTGTCTTCCTCAAAATCAAAGACTACCGCAAAGTTCTTGGGCATGAAAGTTATGACAGTTTATCTTCCGATTGGCAGCAATCCATTTGTTGATTGCGTCTCTTGCCATTTTTAACCCCTATGAATTGCCCAATTATCGTTGTTTGTTTTAATGTGACTGCATCTTTATCGGCTGTGGAAGATACATTACTCACACATCCTTTGCCACAATCCTTCTTTTTGCTCTTTCCGAACTGGTTTGGAATTTCTTCCGCTGCTCTGCTCTGCCTATTCTGCATATGCACTGTTTTTTATACACTTCTACAGTTATAGTTTAAATTATATTATACATGATATTAATTTTATATTAGAGATCGTTTACAAATATCAGCTCCTTTTGAGCAAACACACTAGAAACCATAAGCCAACTAAGAAGACGAAGAGTAACACAAGATGTGCCTATGGGGATTTGAACTCAGGTCTCCATAATGAAAATACAAAGCTGTAACCAATTGAGCTCAACCCCTTGGACTATACATGATATTAATTAAAAAAATACATGATAAAAATATATTAAAAAGTAAACTCTTATTTTTATTTGTAAACATCAACATCCTACACAATATTTTTGATCTGTAAACATTTACAACTCAAAAAAAATCCTGTAGAGATCCATTAACCACAAACCGCCGTCGTTTGCCCTAAAGCACTGGTTTTTTAAAACTGCAGGCAAAAAAATCGGGATTTCAACTAGTTTTTAAACTACAGTCGGTGCTCTAAATCAGATTTTTTTTTTAAATTTCAGGCAAAAAAAAGTCATAATAAGGATTTCAACGAGTTTAAAAAATTCATGCTTTTTTCAGGTTACTTGGGAGTTTTTCATTGTAAAATTGCTGAGTGTTTGCAAAATCTGTTGGTGAGTAACTCACCAGGCTTGCTGGCTCGTGAGTGAGTTTTGCAACTGTGACAAGACTTATCATTGTGTTGATGCAAACCTATGAGGTTGAATCCATAAAAGTGCCACGATCAGCCATCAAATACACAAGTTAAGATGTCATCTAGAACTCACGAGCTTATTCAAATACCATCAACTGTTTGTGTTAGCAATCTTTGATCAAAGTAGATTAATCAGAATGTTCGGTAGCATTATATCTAATGCGAATGGGATAGAACATCCACAACTTGAAATTGTGAGCTTCTTCTTGACCTGCATTTCAGTTGAAGAAAGTGATTATAATTGCAAATTCATCTGAGTTCTTCTCAACTCAAATTTTTGGGCAAAATTGAATCTTCTATTTCAGCCAATGCTTGGTGACTTGCCTTTGACAATCTAGTAACAGTTCATCCATGCCTTTTCATATTGATATTCCTTTAAATCCACTTCAAGTGATTCCTTGTATGGGGTATTGACTTTCCAGGATCATAATACTTTACACAAGATAAAACGGGTTCTAGACTTTGTGCAGTGATTGGAAATGATCCTGCTTGAACAAGGCCACAAACCGTTAAATTTTGTCATTTCACTTCCTTTGATTTTCCTCTCAAGGATGAATTTCTCTAGGAAAGCATGACATAAGTCAATTTCATGTACCTTAGGGTATACGTGAACTAGTACCAAGGGTACCTCCATAGAAAGCTGAATATAGAATCTTGGAAGTAAGAAAATAGTGATTTGATTCATTTGGGATGATTTATGTTGCTGATTATGACAATCCCCGCTTTCTTTGACTTGAATTTTGCAGATGTTAGAAAAATGATGAATTTGAAGAAATATCTGCCATATAGTTACAAAAAAGCAAATTTATGATAATAAATCTGCTATACTTTGTTATCTGCCCCGTTGCTGGATTAATTTGTCTGAAAATCGGTTCCTTTTCAATGCTGATACCACATTAAATTCTTCTGTACTGCTGCTGCATTGGGACTCGCTGAGTCTCGTAATACTGTTCTATGGACACCAGTAGAATGGTTGTGGTGAGCATACATTTGGGCAGAAAAGTTTGACCCGATACTTTTATGAAGGCCTTGTAATTTACATGAATTTTCACAATTGATTAGTTATGCGGTTCTTCCAACCTATTCCAGTGGTTGGTAGTGTTTGGTATCTTTCAGATGCTATGGTTGCCTATGCAGATGATGAGATTGCACCTCTCTTGGGGCAGTTACCAAGGCACATTCATCCTCTTGTTCCAAACATGGTGGACCTGTTCCAGTAAATTGAGGGTTTGCTACTTCTTGCTCATATTCCAGGATATACATTCAGATGTGTATTATACTATTATGGCTTTACTAGCTTCCCTTCTATTGCCATCATTTACAGAGGATAAGAAACTTTCTACTGTGCAGTCTTAGTGTTCACTAGGGCAGTTTGACTAGATCCATTTTCTCCAGGTTATACTTATATGGACATTATCAAATCTTCTATTGGCCTTTTCATGTTTGTTGATGAGTATGCTAAAAGCTAGAACCAGTTTTAATCTTTTGTGAAGTCTCCACCAGCCTTCGTGTAATTTTAGAATTATATGACACTTGCCTGTATTGACGAGTTTAAGAGTTACCACAACTTCTTTGTTAAAATCACAGATTCTCTTGTGCTTTACCTTGTAGCTTGTAGTCTTTTATTGTTTCAAGAGTCAGTGCTCCTTTGTAACTCCCACATGCTATTATTAGTGGTTGTCCCTGTTGACCTACTGTGGTTATTCATGGATATCAATATATTTTGTCTTTGTTTCTCCATGCACTACCTTTCTTTTGACTTTTTGATCAGTCATTCATAGACATAAATATAGTTTGTCTTTGTTTCTTCTTTCCACTGCTTTCTTTTGAGGTTTTGTCTGCTGTCTATTCTATCTAGAGCTTCACTTTTCATTGGGAAGTTACATATTTGGTGACTCCAATACTGTTTAGAGCTTCACGTTGTTTATCTGGGAGTGATTCAATTAGGAAACACTACTTTTTCTTTCTGTGGATTTCTTTCTTTTAAATTTCAGATCAGTAGTGTGTTTCTTGTAGTGTGTGGCATAGTCACTTGCGTATAGAGGTTACTCCTTGTCGATCGCACATGTATGTTGGAATTAAATTATTTTGATAAATTGGCATTTACGATGTCTCTATAATTTTTATCTCTTGAAATAAGTATCATAGGAAAAGTTTAGAAACAATATCATGGTTTTACTTTGTACCAAAAGTTTGTTTAACTGTCAAGTTTAGGGTTAGTGTTATTTTCATTGATATCTAATATATATAAATCTCATCCGTGCTGGCTATTTTGCAGCTTGATGTACCAACCTTATTTGCATTTCAGTGGCTTGTCCCAGTTCTTCTCTGTATTACTGGTGAGTAATGGATATTTAAAGTCCTAAGGGTTCAGTGTTTACTTTTTCTATAAGTAATTTGTTTCCTTGTAGGGTTTATTCTGGGTTTGAGCTTCTGGAGAATGAGGCAAAGGCGACGTAGGAGAGCACGGAAAGGAACAGTGCGCCCCATTGCTTTTTGATAGTTTGATACAACTTATAACAGTTGACACCAAAAATATGCACTATTTAGCTATTGGTCCAGCAAAAAGAAAGTCGTCATGGCCTTTCAATTGTTGGAAATGATCTTTGATTTAAATTCTGACGTTTCGTATGAGATGAGGAACTGAGATATCAACGAGAACAACATGGAAATGTCAGCTAGAGGTGCATGGAGGCTACCGTAAATAGTATTTTCTGAATACAGCAGCTCAGTAGCCTGACTTATTAATGTAATTATAGAAATTTTGTCAATATAACCTGGAAGGAGACTCAGATGCCTTTCAAATATCATTTTGATGTAGCTGCTGGGTCTCTCTTCTCTGGTTCTGTTCTATGGCTTGTCTTGGTTGTAGGTCTGTACCAAACAGTGAGAGGATCCGGTTCACTGCAAAATGGCAGGAAAGTGAGTGAGATGGTGCTCTCTCTGTATCATAGTCAAATGGTTGATGAAAGGCAACCCCAACATATGTTCTGAATAGTTATTTTTCAGTTATTGCAATTTTTGCTTCCCTCAAAAGAAAATTTCATAAGCATGTGTGCTGGTAATAAGATGCCGTGCACATATTAAGTAGTAAATTTCCAATACTAATAAATTGTAGGCATTAATGTTGGGCCTTTGTTCTTCTTCCTTAAGAATTTGTTATCACTTGCTTTTGTAAAACCTATAATAAATCGAAATCCTTGAATTAATGCCCACTCCATGATTTTTGAGGTTATTGACGTAGGAGGATCAGTTTAATTTTCAAAACTGGTCATTGATCATTTGAAGCTGGCATAATTGATGCTCCAGTTCGTATGCTTCAATAGTATTAAAAAATATAGGATTCACAGGAATAATGCTTCTCAATGGATGGATAGTACATAGGGTTATAACTTATAATATTTCATTTCTAATGAGCATGAAAGCCAAAAAGATCTAATCCACTAGTCGCCGATGTACCTCCTAGACCTTTTCATTGCTTTTCAGATATCCAGATGCTCACCTCTTCTTGAAGAAGATACGAGACAGTGATTGCAGCAAACCACCGTGTCAGAATTCTGTAATTTCTTGGTTGAGGTTAAAATTTTTAAGGTTTAATCGTACTGCTTTATGGTGTTTGACATGTAAATATTTGAATAACTTTATCATATTAGATGTTTCGGTCTTCCAAAAGAAAGATGTTATTGTCATAACAGATAATGGCATCATGTATTACTATAGAAAATGTCGCACCTCTGGTTTCATTGTGCTCAATAGAGTTCACTCCTTTAACACCTACATAAACAACCAGTGTCTGCAGGCTTGAGCCTTGGAACTCTAACCATTGTACGGTTCAATCTTTAGTTGCACATGTTTTCCTATAGAGCTTGACACTTTGATTTATGACAATTGTTCAATGCTTAAAAGTTCTGTTGAACAAAATCAAATACTAGGGCGAGATGGAAACAAGGAACTCATGAAATATGTGACATATTTGTAACTGTGAAGAAAATACATCATCTATTTGATAAAATATATTAAAGGATCCTGATTTGACTCTATATTTTAAACTCATTAAAGAATCCTGATTTGACTCTATTTTAAACTCAAATTACATGTATGCATTCAGAAATGGTAATTCGTTGTATTCACAATGCAGATGGAAAGCTCAATTTAAAGGAATTATAAGAATGATGCTTCTAAATGAAACAATCATAAGCTGAAACAAGAAATAGAAACTAACTAAACTAACTTAAGTACATTAAATAATTATTAAATAAGAAACATAACAACATAATTCTAATAAACTCCCTTAATGGTCATTCTATTAATTACACCAAGTTGCCCCCTAAAATTTACAAACTTGTTCGGGCTTAGAGACTTGGTGAGGATATTTGTAGTGTGGTCTTCAGTTAGAATGTACTACATCACGGTTCCATCTTCAACAAGATTTATGATGAAATGATAATGAAGCTCAACATGTTTGGTTCACTCGTAGAAGACTGGATTCTTGACTAGTTTTTGCACCCCTTGTTTGTTACAAAACAAGGGTGAAGGCCTTGCTAGAGACATTTTCATGTCAGATTGTGTCTTCCATAGTCATGTTGATAATATGGCAGTGAACAACTAAGAGGGCCAGGGGCGGGGGGTGAATTAGTTGTTCCCAAAACTTCAAACATCAAGCCCTTAGTCTTTAAAGCCCTTAAACATAAATACACTAAATTCTGATATGATTACTTGAGAATAAAATATGCATGCATCCACAAATCAGAATCACGTTCACACAATTTGACACAAGATTTTTATCGTGGAAACCTTGTTAGGGGAAAAACCACGGTGGGGTTGATTACCCATAATAAATAAATACTTTGTTAGAAGTATAAACTTATTACAATGTACGAGAAATGCACATGCATTCATGCTCACTGCTCAAATGAAAGAGTCTTGCGCTACAACTCTAAGGAAGAGTCACTGATCACTGCCTTACAATTTGATCACTATAATTATATCAGATTTTTGTGAATTGTGAAATGACATCTACCTTATGTCTGATACAACTCCAATATAACACGATCTAGATCTATGTCCAACCCCTTGTTGAAACACTTTTGATCATCACTAAATCAAGCTCTCCCTCTGCTAGCAAAGCTCTAGCATTCACATCCACGATCCACACTTTGAATTTTCCCTAATTCATCATCTTATAACAAGAACTAGGTCGACAAACCTAATTCACCATCTCTACAAATCATTGTGCCAAATCTCATGTTTCAAATCCATCTCTAACCGTCAACTCATAGCCATGACATATATCAACTACCTTGAGATCATAAATCTCCAAGATTTCATGATTTAGGACTTGCACAACATGATTTACCAACTAAGTCGACCAAGAACAATAATAATAATAATAATAATATTATTATTATTGACCGAAAACTCCACCAATCTTATCCTTTTGATCCATGTGTATCACCAACTCATCAAACACATACTTCAAGAACATCCTATAGCAACGTGATAAACACTCAAACATACAATCAACCACAACCATTGGATTTGCCAGCCCTTTTTCGCTGAACTTGAAGAACACTGTCAACAAGTCTCTGAGACAATAAAAATATTCCTTGTGGACCTCTGGAGTACAAACCCTCTGAGTTGAAGACACTTGAGTATGTCCCAAACATACTCCTGGGTTCTCTCCATGAAATTCTAATTTGATTGTGCACACTGAACATTTTTTTGTCTTCCTGTCAACATTGTCTATCAGTCTATCTGCCAGTCACAAATTCTGACTTTGAATCATGCTCAAATCTTCATGATATCCTCTGAAACTTGGAGTGAACTAAGTACTGACCTTCTTCAACAACCTCCCATGTGTGCGACACCATATTTGTAATATTCGATCCTCACTGGACCTCTGAACATCTTGTTCCACTGGATAACCTGCTACTGTTAAGTTAGCAACAACCAAATAGATATTCTGATCAATTCCTCTATTTCCTCTGATATATTGACATCAATGACCACATCCAACATGCCAATATGCCATATTATATTGCATGTTGCTTTAACAATTTCTTGATAGTGATATAGCTATTAAGATTCAAGTGTGTAGTTTTTGAGTCAAACTCATTGACCCATGTTTCATGAGTAGTCGTTCACAAGAACCCATCTCTCATGAGAATGAATGGAACACTTAGCGCTCATTGCATCTAGGTGATGCTCACAGAAGTGAAGCATTGAGATTTCCTAGGAGATCACCCATCCCAATGCTACTCCAACTCAAGCGTGTTTAACCACAAAATTTCCTTCAAGGTTAAGCACACTTTGATTTCAACCCTATTTGCAAAATCTTTAGCAAGTGTTGTGCCTTATGAACCATTTATTATAAAGCCCCTTAAGCTCATCAATTGATAAGTAAGAGATATTTTCCACAAGTCAAATTGTGATATTGCAATCATGTTTTGAATATGTAGTTTTTGAGTTAAACTCATTGACCCATGTTTCGTAAGTAGCGGTTCACAAGAACCTATCTCTCGTGAGAATGAATGAAACACTTAGCACTCATTGCAGCTAGGTGATGTTCATAGAGGTGAAACACCAAGATTTCCCGGGAGGTCACCCGTCCCAATACTACTCCAACTCAAGCGTGCTTAACCACAAAGTTTCCTTCAAGGTTAAGCCCACTTTGTTTGCAACCCCATTTGTAAAACCTACAACAAGTGTTGTACCTTATGCTTCTATCAAGGAAAGAACTATCACTTGTTGCTTCTTATTGATTATTGTGACTGCACTTGTACCAAGTCTGAAGACATAAAAGTAGACTTCCCGTCATCAGCAAAACTTGCCCAATCTAAATTTGTAAAACCAATAAGTCGAGGATCTTTTCTTGTGTTGTACAAAATGCCAAAGTCTTTTGTCTCTTTCACATATCTCAGTACACGCTTTGTTGAAATCGAATGTTTCGCCTTATGAGTTGTCATGAAACGAGATATGTAGATCACAACATAACTTAGAACAAGTCTAGTGGTTGTAAGATAGATTAGGTTGCCCACTAGTTGCTTAAAAGTTGACTCATTCACCATAGGTGAGTTTGATATGGCTGATAGTTTCAACCCTTTCTCTACAAGTGTAGATGAAGGCTTGCAATCAACCATCCTAAACTTATCTAGCAAACTTGTGGCATACTTCGACTGAGAAATGAAAATGTTGTCACTTGTCTACCAAACCTATGTACTGAGCCAATAATGCAGAAGTCCCAAATTAGTCATATCAAATGCCTGACACAACCTCAATTTGATTTGCTCAAGTAATTGTGCCCCATTACCAACAATTATAATATCATCAACATAGATGAGATGAAAAATGATTTCATTGCCAACGCTTTTGACATACAAGTTTGGATTTGAAGGACTTATGTGTAAACCCTGTGCAACTAAATAGGTATCAATTTTGATGCACCTAGCTCTGGGAGGCTATTTAGGCCATAAAGAGCCTTGGCCAGTCTGCATACCTAGGAAACCAAGTTGCGACATATAGACTTCTTCCTCCATATCACCATTGAGAAAGACATTCTTCACATCTATTTGATGAACTTTCCAACCACACTGTGCTAAAGATTTCCTCGTAGTCAACGCCTTTTAATGAGAAGATCTCAACCACCAACCGAGCTTTGTACTTATCAAGAGTTCCATCAACTTTGTATTTCACTTTATAGACCCATTTGTAACCAATGGGTTTCTTTCTTAATGGAAGATCTGACAAACCCAAGTAGTGTTCTTTAGAATATTGTGATATTCAGCTTCCATAGCCTTTTCCCATTCAAGTTTCCCTTTTGCCTTTGAATAAGTCTAGGGTTCATAAACACTTTAAATGTTGGCCATAAGAGCATAATTGACTATGTTCTTGTTCTTGCTTGTAGATGATCTACTGTCAACAAGCTCATCATCACGAACATCGTCAACAAGCTTTTCTCATCACTTGGGTCAGAGAGTAAAACCATCTTCATCCAAATTAGGATGATCCTCAAGACTTGGGCTACCTGGAATGAAATATTCTAGATGTTGATCTAGGGTATCCTACGGGAGGTGGTACAATGTGACGCCTAAGAGGTTCCACCAATTTAGGTTCAAAATCTTCAAGAACCCTCTCTTCAGGTGAAGCAAATGAAATCCTAACACTCAAATTTATTTTCATCGTAGGTCGATCATAGGGTGTTGGATAGGAGAAGAGAGCATATAGGGCCAAACTTCTTCATAAAAAATCACAGCTCTATTGAATGTGAGATGATTAGTGTCCACATTACTCAATAAACAAGCTTTATGATTGTCACTGTAGCTTGTAATTAAGCACCAAATTCTGAATTTTGGACAACTTGTGCATCTAGAATCCAAGCATATGTTGTTGAACCAAAAAGCTTCAAGTGACTAATATTTGGTTACATCCCAGATCATGCTTCTTCTAGGGTATTCTTCTTGACGACTTGTGTGGCAGACCAATTTAGAAGGTATAGTACCGTATAAACTACCTTTGCCCAAAACTTCTTAGGAACATGTCAATGCTCCAACATAGATCAAGCTATTTTTGTAATAGTATAGTTTCGCCTCTCAACAACACTACTCTGTTGAGGGGTGTAGGGCGTGGTAAGCTAATGCTTGTTACCATTTAGCACAGAAGTTGAAGAATTCATTAAACACATTTGTTTTTTCCTTTAGGAAAATCATCCATATTTTCCTACTAAAAGCATCCACAAACAGAAGAAAATACCAGGCACTAATGACCATCGCAATATTTATTGGTCTAAAAACATCTGCATGAACCAACTACAAGAATTTGGATGCTTTCCAAGAGTCTTCTTCTTAGAAGGGACTACCAAGTTTCTTCCTTGCCTAGCAAGCTCCACAAACTCCATGTGTTTTTGACTGAATCTTTGGTAATCCATTTACCAAATTCTTCTGAGTCATCTGAGAGAGATAAGGTATGTTGAGGTGACTATACCACTAATGCCAAAGAGAAATAATGAATGAACTCCTTGAAACAATTGCAATTTCTTGACTCTCTACTATCAATAAGGAAAAATAATCCATGATCTTCGAGGCCAATAATATTTGTAGTATTCTACTCTTTGTCAACAATATGACACCTCCTCCCGCTCGTTCTTCTCGCCCAACGGCTCCAACAACATCTCTAGTTGTAGGTGTTGTCGTTGATGAGGTTGGCACTGAGGGGCTGCTAGGTGACTCTGATGTGGATGGTATTCCACTATAGGGAATGTATGAGTTTGTCGCCCTATCTGAGCATCCTCATGTTGTCTCTGGGGGGCAATGGGGGGCTTCTCTCCCTATTCCCTCTGCTTCTTCGTTGCCTAGGTTGAAGACTTATAATGTTCTTGGCCCTAGATGTGGATGGGTTTCTGCTTATGGGGCTATTATGGATGGGGTCCACCCCTGCCCCCAAAAGAAAAATTGTTGTTGTTGATGGACAAAGCTATGCCCATGCTACCAAATCTACTGCTACTATTCCTCTAAAGGTGAAATATTGACCCATTGCCTATGCCAGGACCTCCCCTATGGTCGTGTGTGGCTCAGATTTGGTGGATAATGTGGATTTCAACCAACATTGTGTGTTGGTCTGTAGATTCATTGGTCTCTAGCTTTCTCTTTTGGATTTGCATTGTTGGGTAACAAATTCTTGGAAATCCTTAGTGTATGTTAACATTGAAATTTTGCCTTGTGCTAAGGGGTTTTTTGTTGCTGCATTTTCTTCCTCTAAAGACCGTGATTTGGTGCTAAGAAAGTTTTGGGTTTGGGGGAATCACTCTCTTTTAACCAAACCCTAGACATTCTCCTTCAACCCCCTTACTAAACTACTCAATGTGCGCTATGTGTGGGTTCGTCTCCTCAATCTTCCACTCCATTTTTGGTAGATTTCTTACTTTGAAGCCATTGGAAACTCTATTGGCCACTTCTTGAAGGCAGATGAGTCTATAGCTTCGTTTGGACGCTCTACTTTCGCTTGCATTTTGGTTGACATGAATATCCCCACACAATTGCCAAGGGATGTGGTGCTCATGGTTTTAGACAGGCCTTGGACCCAATCACTGGATTATGAGGGCCTCCCCTTTTGGTGTCAACGATGCTTCTCTACTAACCATCTGGCTACAGACTATGCTCTTTTTCATCGTAAAGGTGATGCCACTTGGTGGAAGGACGCAAATGATGATCATTTGATCGTCCAAGATTTTGAATCTCTTTGATTCTATATTTGAGGACTCCTCATAGGTTGAAGATGAGGATGAAGCTCCTGCTAAAAATTTGGATGAGTGATACCCTTGATGTAAACTATGAGAACACCACTCCTGCTCCTACTAGTACAACCCCCTCTGGCCACGAGGACCATTCTTTGCCTTCTGGTCCTGCTCTATTCGAAGCTTCAACTAACAATGTACAGATTTCTCAATACTCCGACCATTGTGCTAACAGTTGTCTAGATAGAATTTCATGAATTCCTCCCCCTTGTGGTGAGGATCCTAAGGACATCATCGCCTAGAAATTTGTTTGACGACGTAGGAGAAATATTTCTTCAAACTCTTATTCTTCTCTACGTGGCGAGTGAGCTTCTCTCCCACTCTTGAGGAGGGCTACTAGCGTTCATGCTACTGTGTTGTTTATTTTTTGTATTTTGGTTTTTGACAACACCTGTACTATTTGTGTGTTGTTAATAAGTCATTGATGACTTCTACTTGTAAAGGCCAACACCCATGTTTATGTATTATTGTTCTATATGACGTATTTGGGTTGTGGTTGTGTAAGGGTCAGCCCCCTTGTTAGTTTGTTGATTATAATCAAAACAATATGGCACTTGTTTGTACTAAAGATGATATCCAACTTCAGACAATTACACATAATCTTACTCACTAAGAGAAGATTGAGATCCATACCTAGAACATAGTATACATTGAGAAATATGTGATTTCTCCCACCATATGTAATTTGAACGTTTCCCTTCTCGACAACTGTATACTCTTCACCTCTCCCAAAGGTCACTGAATCGAAGCATTGTATGCACTTCGTGAACCAATATATATGTGTGTAAAGTGCCAAGACGCTCTAGAATCAATGTACCAGGTAGATGTTTTTACATGATCTACTGGTCTTTTGGCCATAAACACATAAATAGAAAACTCTTTTTTCTCAGTATGCTCTACAACATGGGCCTTTTGTTGAGACCTTCCTTAGTTGGATTTTTCATCAGCCTACTATTTTTAGCATTGATTCTTCATATGACCAAGTTTACCAGAATTAAAACATTTTGATTACCATCTTGGAACTCTCCTCAAGTTTTCTTTTTCCTTTGTGTTGAGTGGACTTGCCTTTGCCTTTTTCATTGGATTTGGCCGTAAATGCTTGTTGCACATTAGGTGTCTGAATATTCTCAAACTGTTGTTTCCACCTATCTTGCTTCAGGAGCTTATTACACAATTCATCAAACTTCACATCAACATTGGTGGACATGATGTTGAGTTTCGATGAAGTGCTCGTAGGATATTGGTAAAATTTTCAACATGATAACCACCATATCCTTTTCTTCCATTGTATAACCAAGAGCCTTTAGCTTATCAAAAATATCGTGAATCACCTATAGTACTCTAGGAGCTTAGTGCACAATTTCTAAAACTTCAGGTCAACATTGGTGGATGTAATGTTGAGAGTTTCGTTGAAGTGCTTGTAGGATTGTGGTAAGCTTTTCAACATGATAACCACCATATCATCTTCTTCCATTGTATGACCAATAGTCTTTAGCTGATCACGAGTATCCTTAATTTTCATAAGATGCTCTTGCAAAGATAGAACTAGTACATTTGACCCACAAAATCGATGAACATTTCCGACCAAGCATTAAAATGGTTTTTCTTGGCCGGTTTATAGAAGAAAAAAAATGATTTTTTAATCCATTCCCGTGTTGGTCAGAATTATGACAACCATTATACGTCGTCGTAATTATGACCAACACGTGCATATAACTTAAAAAAAATGGTTTCATATTATTTCATTTTCTCATTTCCGCAAAGCAGAGCTGAGGGAGGGAAGGAGGGCATGATCCATCTTGAAGTTTTTGTCCGTAGTGGTGTTTCCTCATTCCAAATCTTCCTTCATTCATTGTTTCTAGCATTGGGAGTGTGATGGGACTGTCTCTTGGATCACTCCTTGCAACTTCATGCTAGAACATGTTTCTCGATCCGTGGAGGATGATTTCTACACAAAACGCATTGACGATCATCAAAAATAAAAATGCCCTATCACTTGAGGTGAGCTAGAATTTTCAAAAACCTAATCTCACACCTCTCTTTTCATTTTGTATTATTTGTATGGGTAGCGTTGCAAGGGTAGGGTTTTTGTAATCTTTGGAGTCTCTTTGGAGGATCTATCTCTGTCAGAATATCATGCAGTTTTTTCACCCATTATAGTTAGGGCCCTTGCTTTTAATTGCAAATAGCTCCAATAAAGCTGGTGTGTCAGATCTTTCGCTTCTGTATGTGTAGATTGAATATGCCAGTTAACAGTTGTTTTTGTTCAGTTAAGAAGTGACTACCCAAACACACGAATTTTTGGAAACTGGCTTTCTAACTTTTAAAATTTTAGGACGTGTGGTTGTGTAGGTCTATCTTTTGGACTAGAAAAGATAATTAGTTTCCAACGTTCTTGGCCTTTGAATTGTGGTTTCTTTTGGTAAAAATTTGTAGATTGTTAGCTCCAGGAAATTTTGTTAAATAATTGGAGGATTTTATTCCAATTAGGATTTGTAACTATAGAATGTCCAAACCCATTTCAAAGCTTGAGAACTGCACTCTGTTTGTTCCTTTACATTCAAAATAATATTATGACATTCTGAGTGAGGCTATTGATTTCAAGCTATAAATCTACACTAAAATTGAAGTAGTCTAGTTCCTTACCATGTCGGTATAATTAAACTTAAATTTTTTTTATTTGACCTATGAAATGTGAAAGAGGCTCTTATTTTCTACTTTTTGGAGAACTTGGCACTTTGAAAAGTATTGCAAGCCTCATGGATTAGGATAATCTCAACAATATGTTAAAGAGTTACCTATTTAGGACCAAGAAGAGAAACATGATTGATAAAACTAAGGCTTTGAAAAGAAATGGTAGGTGGTTAAAGGATAAAAAATGATGTTGCACACTTCAAAACATAGGAGGATAAGTTAAACTATATGGCATACTATGGACTGGTTTGACTGCGGAGGAAGGAAATTGAACCACTTTGGAGCTGAGCATAGAGCCACTTAAAATGAATTGAGGTAGGAACTCACGACCCCCTCAATAAGCAACCTTAACTATAGAAGGATCTACATGGAGCGTAATACCTTGTTCCATTTTTCCAATGCCTTGTACACTATAACCTTGTTTAGAAGTGATACCAAAACCAAGCTTTTCATTTGTTTGCAAATGTAAAGGAGGAATACCATTATATAGACCTCATAGAATTTATATTAAGTGATATATCATCAAGGAAATGCATAACATCATCTTGTATTATAATTTCTTTGTGTATAAGGTAAACTCTAGGAGAATGAGGAGGTTCTAAGATGATTGAGATGTCAATATTTGAATATTGTCCCCCTTGCACCAAAGTAAACCTTATTAGAAGACAACTCATCATTGCACCCAAATGCTTCATCTATGTTAGAGAGATAATTAATAGGGGCATCAATTATTTCCTCATGATTAATGGATACTCTAGGAGAGGTACAAGGATTATTCATCTCAATATCATCCCCAAAAGGATTATCAAAGGTTGCACTTGAAACATCTAATACATTTTTAATTTATGCCAAATAATCAATAATCACTTAAAGTATCAAATCATATAGAAACATGAAGTATGCATAAAACATTTAAGAAAGCAAGTGGATGAAGAGAACACCTTTTAAATCCTTATGATGCAAAATATTCACTTTAATACAATGGATCAATTTAAGCAATATGAATTCAAAGAAATCATCATCTAACACATGATTTTTATAAATGTAGCTAATAAGAAATTTATCGTGTGTGAATTGAGAACCAATTAGATCTTGTAAATTCCATAATAAAAATCAAACTTCCAATTAAAAATATGCAAGGGTAAGACACGACAGGTTCACCAAAATAAAAGGTAGGTGAAATTTGGTGGGTCTAATATTGAAAACTAGAGATTAATCCAACTCACATTTCACTTATTTTCATTAGGGGAGATCGAAACTTATCGAGTTTCAAGATGAGGTAGGCAAGAGATGAATACAAAGTGGTTTGGAATGATGCACTCCCTCATTATTAATTTATTGATATGATTTTAAATAAAGTTAGGTAAAAAAATAGAACATCAAGTACTAATCAACATGAATAGAAGTTGTAGTTTTGACACAACAATATTGAGAAAAAAATGATATTGTAGACCAAAAAATGATATTGTATGAAGAGAAGTCCTAGTAGACCAAAAAATGATATTGTATGAAGATCTGGAACTACAACACAACTCTAATGCATCCTTTAAAATTTTTTTGAGAAAGAATTGGACTAATTTACTAACCGCATATTATGTCAAGAAATCAGAAGCATCCTAGTCCTTATTTTAGAATTTGAATCTTCTTGCCACCTTGTCTTGATCTAAATTTTCTTTATCTCTAGATCCATGAACCTACACACAAGAGAGTAAAATGGTGCTTGTGTTGTATACGGGTTTTCCTTAGTCATGCCTCGGGAAGATTCAACCTTCCCAAAAAATGATGGTAAATAAATTTGAAGTACAATGCTAAATATCATAAGATTATACCTCAAGGTTGATTATTTTGATGAATTCTATCACTAACTTGACAAGATCTTTAATTTTTGATGTTACCAAATGACACCTCTAAACAAGATCAAACATAAAAGCTCCTTGACATGAAGAATATTGTAACTTGCTACTCCTTACTTCCTAGAACTAAAAAAATTCACTCACAATGCTAGCTCTACAAGACTTGTAGACTGTAGAGTATTTATAATGAATTATGATAGGATTCTCTTGTATAGGGTGCACATGGTATTTCATAAACTAAGCTAACCTTTCAATGGTCGTATGAAAATATCAAGATAAAATAATAATTGGTAGGAATTGACATATCATATTCAATTTTGGGACCATTTTGGAGGGACTATAGTTCTTAGCACCATAGTCCATTTGAACCATGACTCCTAGTGCTCTAAACCATCAAAAATATGGTGCTTGATTCTCTATTCCATCCAAAAAGGTTTGGATCAATGGAACATGGAACATCTAAGGCTCAAAACACATGATTTGATCTCCATACTAGTAGATGAGAATAGTTTGGCAGTGAACGAGATAGAAATATGATTAGAAAGAGAAATGAGGAGGCACACTAAGGAAAGGGCAAAAAAAGAGTGTGGAATTGTAAGGGGTTACAATTTTTATGACATTACAACTTCCTTTGTATTTAAGAGAAGGTAGAAAAAATCTCAAAATTTCCTACAGATACACAAAATTATCTTTAGGGAGAGGATTTCTAAATAAATATGCAATTAGTTCCTCATTATCCACATATTATAGCTTTAGTTATTTATTTACAACCTTCTCTATTAGAAAATGGTTTATCCTTGAATGCAATACCAATTTCTTTTAGATATTGATAGAACTTGTGTTATCACAATGGATAAGAATAGTTCATCAAATTATACGTTCATTTCCTTTAGATTTTGCTTCATCTTTAATATCTAGGTACATTAAGATGCTAATGTAATGTATTTTTCTTCATGGAAAGAAAGGATATTGAATTTTGCATTTTGCTTGTCCATGACACAAGTTTTTGACCCCAAAAGAATCATTCTCCAATTGTACTATTCCTATCATCAAGAAATATAGCCCAATCTGCATATGTGTACATAGTAAAATTAAGATTTTTTGTTATGGAATACTACAAACCAAATTCAATTGTTTCTTTTAAGTACCAAAAAATCCTCTTCACAAATTTAACATGAGATTCCTTGGATGTTTCTTGAAATATAGCTATTGTTCCAACTACCAATAGGATATATGGTCTAGATGTAGTCATGTACAATAGACTGTCAATCATTGACATGTATTGTGCTTGATATTTTGGAGTAGAGTATTCATCCTTTCTTATCTTGCATCCAGTAACCATAGGTGTACTTACTAGTTTCCAGTCATCCATATTGAACTTGTTTAGCATTTCTTTTATGTACTTGGTTTGAGGAATGAATATGTCCTATTCTGTATAGGAAACTTGTGGACCAAGAAAGAATGACAAGTCGCCAAGCATTGAAATTTCAAATTCCTTGTATATTGCATTCTAAAAACCTTTATACATATTTTCACTACTTCCTTTCAAAATAATGTCATCAACATATGCCACAATAATTAGTTACTAATCATCATCTATTTTTATATACATATTGATATTTACACAACCTCTCTTGAATCCTTATTGTTGTAGATACTCATCCAATTTGGAGTTCCCATCCCTTGGGCCTTTCTAAACCAATAGAGGTTCTTCTATTTAGACACAAAATCCAGTTTGTTTGAGCATCAAAATTTTTTCAGAGTTAGAACCAAATGGAGTTTGTAGAGATCGGTAAACAAAATGATCATGAAGTTGTGAAAAAGTCAAATTTGACCTTTAATATTTGACACATGAAGTGTATTCATAAAAATTCTCTTGGCACATGTACTTAATATAATTCAATGAACTCCCCTATCCAGTGGTGGATTCTAAATGTCAGATTTGATATTTTCCTAGGTTAGTTTCATAGGCAGTCTACTAAGTTTTGGGTAACTGAAAATAATGATAAAAAATAAAAAATGAAGAGCAACCCACTTTATTTTTACCTCATACACATGCAATTAAGATTCCAAAGTGGTTTTGGAAATAAAAATTATTTCAGATTAAATTTTTATAAGCCAAGTCCATAGGGGACTTGACACTTGTTGAAGAGAATTAAATTTCTATGTCATTTAATTTTCTCATCCCCTCCTCCACTAGCCATCTCCTCACTCCTCCTATGTGCCTGCTCTAAGTAATCCTAAGCGGCTTTCAAATCATGGATCTTCATGATAGCCATAGTCAAATCTACCTATGATATGTATGTCTCTCTCCATAGGGAATATCTCTCTCACCACACTGTATCCATCCTGTATCAGCCTCCCTAACTTCCCCTGCAACTGATCCCTCTCATCATGTAAGGTGTTTCTTTGCTGGCGGAGATCATATCTCTCAGCATGTGTAGCTGATCACACCTGTATTTGGACATCCCTATCTGATGTCTTATCCTAGTACATCTCCCTTAGCCTAGTTCAGGACTCCTCCAAGGATCTCATCCTAGCTACATCTACCCCCTCACACATGAGGACTCCACCTTTGTGCCTATAGGAACCTCTACCTATATTTTCGGTGGACCCTATACTTGTGGCCTTGTAGCATGTAACCCCGTGGTCCATGCTTCTTCCTTTGTATCAGGCCCTCCCCCTCATCTACTCCCTAACCTCCATCATAAATATCCATCAGTTGTGTACATGATTTCTCAAATTTTTGTGTATGGTTACATGCTTTCAAGGGAGCCTTTAGTAAATTACACATGCTTGCGTAATTTGTTGTTTGTTTAATGGGTCTCAATATATTATGGTTACGTTGGCATAATTTGTTGTTGTTTGAGAAATAGATGTGTACATTATTTCTCAAATTGTTGTGTATGGTTACATGCTTTCAAGGGAGCCTTTAGTAAATTACATACGCTTGCGTAATTTTCATGAGGAGTAGGTTTTGCTCAATTTTTCTCTTTTTGTATGTGCTACAGGGACATCAACATGAGTAGGTTTTTCTATTTCATCTGACATAGTCCTTAAAATTATACCTCAGTTGATCTAATCTGGAAAGGTAAGCATTTATACTTTATGCATTTCCATGAGCCATGGTTTTAATTGAAATAGATTACTAAGATAAATACACTTGATGTGTACATGATTTCTCAAATTGTTGTGTATCGTTACATGCTTTCAAGGGAGCCTTTAGTAAATTACATATGCTTGCGTAATTTGTTGTTGTTTGTGAAATAGATGTGTACATGATTTCTCAAATTGTTGTGTATGGTTACATTCTTTCAAGGGAGCCTTTAGTAAATTACATACGCTTGCGTAATTTTTTGTTTGTTTAATGGGTCTCAATATACTATGGTTACGCTTGCGTAATTTGTTATTTTTTTAATTTGTTGTTGTTTGTGAAATAGATGTGTACATGATTTCTGAAATTGTTGTGTATGGTTACATGCTTTCAAGGGAGCCTTTAGTAAATTACATACGCTTGCGTAATTTTTTTTTGTTTAATGGGTCTCAATTTCCACAAGAACTAGGAAGATTGTTCCTTCGACAAAATCCAACCGAACCAAAATGCTTTCACAAACAAAATCATAAACATTGACTTTTTGGCATCCATTTTGTTATACAGAAGAAATAGCATAAAGGAGGCAGTGCTGGTCAGAAGAGACAAATAAATTATAAAACAAAACCATTGATGAAATTTGGGGTCCTATAAAATGAAAAGAGAACCTAGGATCTAATCTTGTTGGCGATGGTGAAAGCATTATTTGAATGCCAGCTAAGAGCCTTGTTCTATAGTGAGGTTAAGTTGACATTAAACTATTAATTCGTGGGAGGCTATCTGTGGTGCAGGGAACCTAGGACTTGAGTTTTCTTAGTTTGTTTTCAAATATAATAAGGGATGTGTTTAAACATCCTACTAGTTTGTAATGGTCCATCTTGTGTGGACATGGATCTTATTGGTACATCTATAAACCATAAGTCCTTAGTTCACTGCACTATCTCTAGTGTTTTATGCAATTTTGTGTTTTAGGTTACAGAAGTGTTTTAAGGGTCATGTTTGACCATATTATGTCTTTGGTAGATGTTTGGAGTCATTTCCCACTTGGTGGGATGCTTAAATGTTAGTGTTGTTGGTTTTGTCAAAAAGTTGTCATTTTTGAAAATGTTGTCAATGCAACTTTTCAAAATGCTGCTCATTTTGTTGCAACTCACTCCCCAACGGTCACAAACACTTTTGGATTGGTTGGATCAGTTAGGGGAAATTTTTAAGAGGTAATATGTCTATGAGGTCAGGAGATTACCACTAGTTATTATCTGAAGCAATTTTTGATTGAAAACCCACTTTTTATGAGCAAACTCTGAGTTGTATGATTGCGTATGGTTTCCATATTATGATCAAGAGAATCCATAACATATTTTGATGAATGATATTTTTTTTGCATTTTGTTTGGTTTGATTTGGTTAACATTTGCACAAGTTAGAAGGAAAATTGTGACTGCGGGTCTGAAAACCACAAGAATTGGGGTCTGGTATGAAGATGTGGCCTTAACTTACTATTTCACCATTGGGAAATGATGTCATTGGGTGGAATGTAATTTGATGCAATGTACTATAAGGTTCCAAAATCTTAGAGTCTGGGGAGTTGATCTGCGGCTTCAAAACTGATGCCCTGGGCTAAATATTCAGTATGTATTTAGCCAGCGAGAAGAAGAAGTGCATGCAACAGCAGACCAAGGGTGAATTGGGGCCAAGTTTTTGATTGATTCAAAATATTTGAAGACCATATAAACCTCCCAAGTGTCTGCATTTGTTCTAGGTACCCATCTTTGGACCAATCAAATTGACTCTAGTCTAATTTGATCACTTAAGCTAGTGTGTTGTTGTGACATTTTGAAGATGCGGGATTATAATGATTGCTTGTTGCTTTTGGGATTCTTAATTGTGATGTTAGAAGGTTCTAAAAACCATAACAGATAGTCTTGGTTCCATGTTTATCACTTATATTGAAGGAAAAGTCCAATGTTGCAGCCTGGCAGAGTTAAGAACAATTTAAGAGTTTTTGTGTTTGCTGAACTTGTAGAGCCTAGTTACCCTGGGGTGTGAAAAGGTAGTACTAGAGGATCTTAAGAACCATACTTATCAAGTTTGGTTCCATGTTCATTGCTTGTGTTGAAGTAAAGACCATTGTTGCAATCCTAATAGGAATTAGGACAAAATCTGAATTGCATGTTAGCAAGACTGTAGAGTCCAGTAGACTGTGAAAAGTGGATTCTTAAGGGCCTATAGGAAGTTTACAACCCTTATTAGAAGTTTGTGTTTGATCCAAGATAGTAGCCCATTGTTGGGTCTTGGTAAATGAGTGTCTCTAGGAAATCTATAAACTTGGAGGCTAGGAGGAGAAGCAGTTGGAAAGAATCACCTTGTGACGAAGGGATTCAAAGACTTGTTCGAGGGAGGAGTTTAAACTAATCTATTATGGGATTAGGGGAATTGGAGAACGCCATCCAATTAGTACAAGGGGTTAGGACACCCTATAATTCTTGTTGTGTGCACTCTGCACCAATCTGCAAGTATAAATCCTTATTTTATGTTTTCTAGAGGAAATGATTTGAAGTTTATACTAATTTTTTTGTTAAACATGGTCTTCAATGTGCCTATGAGGATAGAAATAATGATTGAATCTTTTTAACATAGACATTGTGGGGTCATGTTTATATTTTTATTAGATATATTTAAATACTCTTGATTGTAAAGTTTCATCCTCTTCTAGTTTCTTCAAGTTATTTTTCAGATTTTTTTTAAATTTATTTGTGTTTTAAACATTTAAATATGAATTTCTATATTTTTTTTAACAGTTTCCTCTTTCTGCCTAAGAAAATAATTTTAGTCCTTGCAACCTATGCCCATGTCCTCCCATTCCCAAAATTTGGGGAAACACTAGTTCTTTCTAAGTCACTTATGTGATATTAGATTGCGCACTTTGATGGTCTCATGTTCTGTCATGAGATCATCAACAAGCTTGCATCCTTATCTCTCAAATTCTTTCTCTAACACTTGTTAGGCATCTCAATCTTGCTTCTTGGGGGGTTTTAACTCTACCACATCATTCTTGTGCCTCTAGACTGCAACCTTCATATAAGTAGTCTTATTTTTATATCTAGACATCATGTCTCGCAAGGTCCTTGGCTGATATCCTTGGGCATTATCAATTTGGCATCTTTTCTCTCCCACTCCATATATTCTCTTTTTAAAGGAATATTTTTGTCGGCTTCCTTTTGTTCCTTGCAAACATCATATCTTCCCCACTTGTCACTCATGGTTATTGATATCATGCTTCCATAAATATGTTGTTTGTGCTTCATGTGAACTCATTGCCATGCATTTTAGCGCTCATGATGCATAGGGGTTTAGTGTGTATGTTGTGATTGTTGCACATTTCAATCTCATTTTTTCATGTTGGACCCAATCTTGTAAGTTGTGTTTACTGGGGCTTTGGTTTGAATAGATACTGCACAATAGGTTTCCTATTTTGAGCTTTTCTATATATATATATTGAATGCTCAAGATGAAGACTAAAATGCAATTGTTATTTTGTAGAGTTATGCAGCTAGAATTTCTAGAGATAGTAGATGCTTGTAGAGTGAAGACATGCTAATATGTTTGCAACTATGACCACTTAATGCATTATTCCTGCCTAAAAGTTCTGGTGAATTTTTTAAAATTTGAGACAATCCTTTCTTTGAACTGCTGGATGATTTTGAATCAGAACATTTAAGTTTATGCTCTTCTCTTCCTTATTATGATTTTTCTCTTCGAGGTGGTCTCAAAGATAATGGTAGTAAACTCAAGAGAAGGAAGACCAATTGATCACCAAATTAGAAGATTCGGTCTATCATGAACAAGAAGTTTTCTCTTGTGGTGTTGGTAATTTGTCTCTATCAAAAGATGAAAATGTTGAGCTAATAGTGACATGGAATGATGAAATGATTGATGCAATAATTAATGATTTTGTAGTTATCACAAATTCAGATTATCATCAAATATGCCTACTTCAATATGATTCCATTTTCATGTCAGCTGATAATGAATGTGTCTTGGAATCTAAATTATTTGAGGTCGCATATGAAAATGAAGATGATGGCATTCAAGAAGTCATAGAAACATATGATAAAAAATGGTTGTTTGGCTAGGATATTCTACACAAGGGCTTCTTCCACACAATGGGTCCTCATTCTACACATAGATTTAGGACCTACATATGTTACATGGATATGCATCCCTCTTCCACAATGGATCTTATTTTTCACAACCAGTCAATGGCTTTGCATAATCGGTTTTGCACATGCTCTAAGGTAGGGTCTTATGACTATTTACATATATAGGTAATTTTGGGTGTGCTTTAGTCTTAGCTTTATTTCCCATTTTTTTTAGTTCGTTGTGTGCCCAGTCTCCCCTCCGCCCTTATGAAAGTAGCTCCATGTCTTCATGCCTCTTGACTCTTTTGACCAATGAATTAAGCATTGGCCTATACCAAATATTTTTTTGTTCTTTGTTTCCTGCAAGAGAAAGTAGTCCCCAATTAGAGCGAGTTGTTGCCTATGTTTTGAATATGGCCTATTTTAAAATTTAAAGTCTATCTATGTCATCAAACCTTGGTCTCTCAAGGTTTCACTATGAAGGCATTTACTAATAGGACAATCTTGAGGGACAGATTAAAATCCAAGCTTCACATCTACAACTAAGTTGGTATCATCCATAATCAAAGGAAAGCCTTCTTAGAGGTTCCCACCAAATAAATGATGTGCACAAATTGAAACATTGATAAAGCACACAAAGTTTTGATAATATTCCAGGAAGGAAATTGGTTTAATGAAATGTAGTTACAAAGATAATGCAAGAATGTTATGTTAAATTTCAGATAGTTTTCTAAGTTCTGGCAATTTCATCAGAATCTGATGAGGTTCCCAGAAATTCAGCAGATTTTGATAGCACATTTAGAAGAAAGAAAAATCTTATTAGTTCCAAGCTTATCTTCAGAATCAAAGGGCATATGATAAAGTTTGGAATCTGTTTTTTAGTTGAGATAATCGGGCTCTCATTGAGTATTTGAAATATAGCATTGGCATTATTCCAAATAGTGAAACTCACCTCTGGAGCCGACGGAGACTATATATACTTGGTTCGCCGACTCCAGGGTTGGCGTCTACCCAACATCACATATCAAAGGTTTTGTCTCTCCATAATGTTTTGATTTATTAATGAATTTAACATCACCAAACTTCGAAGCCAGAGTACCAGGGATATATTGCATGGAAGTGAGTGGCATTTGAAGATGATGAGTTAAAGACTTTCTCTTATCAGGTCTTAGTATAATTTTTTGAACTTTTTTTATTCCCGATACAGTACCTGGAAAGAAGTATGGCTTATCGACATTTTCAATGGTTCTAAATCGAAACTTGAAAATAGGTCAAGAACTACCACAAAGTCCAACACTCATTATGGAAACCATACTAGCAATAAAATATCATTGTAAACAGTGTGTTAAATGCAAAATTTATTTGAAGAAATCTACGAACTCCAACTTCCTAATAATACGTACGATGTGCTAAATTATCCAACATGGTTCCAAATTGATCTCATGATTCATCGTTGTGCTATTAATAAGACTCACCTCTATTATAATCTTAACTAATGAAATGCTACATGTTGTCAAATCTTTCAAGACATTCCTCCCTTAATACCTTTCCCAAGCTATTCTAATTTTCTTGTGGCAATGCTCTGAAATTCTATGCATTAGTTCGAAGAACTAGATTGGTAAAAAGGGCGGCAATTGGTGCCATAATTAAAAGAATACATGAAGGCCTAGAGATTTGGGCTTCAAGTAATAAAATTATAGAGTAAAGAAAATTCAAGAAATAGTAGGGAAGTCATTTGTTTTTAATATCAATATACTTCCAAGTCATATAGTCACTTTGGGGCCCGTGATTAAACAAACATGGAAACTTTTGTGCATAGTTTGAATGTGAGGCCAGATACATAGATATGGGATGAAAACAAAAGGATCGTAAGTATTTGAAATTACTGACATTTGATACAACAATGTTAGAGTGATGGAAATTGAGGTCGAGTTCTCATACTCCATCAAATTAGAAGGAGAAAACATTCAAATTGTGGCACACTCGTGTAACTAAAACTTATCAAGTATCGTTCATATATTTGTAAAGCAAAATGAGGATAAAGTGCACCCACTTTTGCTACTTATCTAAATAGGGGTTCAAATGATGAATTCAAGTCAATATGCCATCTCACCTTCTTCCAATTCTAGCAACGACTATTAGGGCTGAGGTTAGTAAGGAGGGAGATTCAAATGAAAAGTGAATGATAGTGAAAACGATGACCAAATCTTGGAGGAAGATTAGAAAGCCATAAAAAGTGGGATTTATGATAATGTAGTGTCATTTACCTTACTAGAATTACTTTTTAATGAGCTTGGCTGCAATTTTCATGTAGTACATGACTAGACATTGGTGACTATTGAACACAATATTGAGGTTCCTTTGCTGCTGGATTTTTTCAAATTATTGTTCCAAGGGTAGATATTGTGTTAATTGCACTTTTTTTAATCTATTGTTTGTTACTTGCATGCTATAAGATGTGGTGTATCTTCAGTTAATTGATAGATCTATGCCTATTTGCATTTTCATTGTTCATGATTGTAAACGGACAATATTTCTGATGGTACTCCTTGGTGTATTCCATTTAAAAATCAACAGGTTTCTATGGCTATGATAAATGTCCCTCTGTGTTGACAAAATTAGAGTTGACAAAATGGTTGTTTAATTAATGTATCTGCCATTAGAGCCACTTCATATGCACAGATGATGAACATGCAGATTTTCCTAAGCACTACTGGGATCTTACCCTGCAACACATGTACTATTGTGAAAATCATCACAAGTCCATTTGCTGTCAGGTTTAGCTCTCAATATTGCTTAAGGTCAAATCTGCGTGTTTTACACCTGTGCATATACCTTCTCTGATCAATTCTTACATTGACTAAGACCTTTTCAAGACCTTAAACACCCCAAAATGCCAAATTATTTCATAATACTACCCATGATCCCATATACAACGACAACGACATACTATACAACATTAGACTCCTCCCACTAGAGAAGGTATATGCACAGGTGATGAACATGTAGATTTTCCTAAGCACTACTGGGAGCTCACCCTGCAACAAATGTACTATTGTGAAAATCATCACAAGTCCATTTGTTGCAAGGTCAAGTTCCCAGTAATGCTTGGTCAAATTTGCATGTTTGTCACCTATGCATATACTTTCTATGATCAACTCTTATATGCACAAGTGAAGGTTGTATATGCACAGGTTTTACATCATTACTGACAAAATTTTGAACATATATAAATGGTATACTTTGTGCCTGATATACTTAAATGGAATACACCAAGAAGTACCAAATGATGAATGCTCAATTTTTGTAATGGAAAAGCATCAGAACCGTCCATTTCTAGAACTTGATTTTCTGTAGTCTTAATGATTTTTCTATAGTCCTAATGATTTTGAACATTGTTGAAAAAGTGTGTTTCATGTTTTTGATTGTGGGGTTCCGCATTGTTTTTTGTTCTTGATAAATTAGGCCTTGAATTTGAATTTGCCCTTGTCCAAGTTTGTGCCAATTGTGGAGTTCACCTTATTTTGATGGTATATTTCATTCACCCTCTGTGGAATACTATTTTGTTCAATATTTTATTTTAGCTTGATATTTCATTCATTTTTCGTATACATAGAGAAATGGACAGTTCTAAGACTACACATTTGCTGATATTGCGAGACTACACATGCTAATAAAAAATGAGCTATCTGATTTAGGTTTACTGTTCATGATTGTAAACGGTAAATATTTCTGATGGTACTCGTTGGTGTATTCCATTTAAAAATAATCAGGTTTCTATGGCCATGATAAATGTCCCTTTGTGTTGAGAAAATTAGAGTTGAGAAAATGGTTGTTCAGTGTTTGTATCTGCAGGTTGCAAACAAATCATCCTTCTTCCATCAACATTCTATTCAATGTACAAGTAACGATTCATTCCATTCAAGAAAGACCATGTCTGACAATATCAACCCAAAAAAAAAAAAGGAGAAAATTGCTAGATTGTGGTCTAAGTTTAAAAGAAATGGTGATGGAAAATGTTATTGTCCCTGAAATATTTGCAAGGGCTTAAAGACTCAAAGATATCTAATCAAAAAAACTGAGGAACATTGTAGGCAACATGGTCACATTAAAGGGGAAACAAATTTCATCCATTGGTATGTATTTCAATATATTATTTTAACAATTTATATACATAAGAAATGAATTGATGATGACATCATGGTCATGGTTATTTTAAGGTCATCATTTTGACATAGGTCAACTACCCTAGGTTTCATGTTATGGACTATGACAATCTGGAGAATGTGGATTTCCAAATGAGGGAACATGGAGGTGTGAATATCGAAGTAGAAGGTAATGATCCCATGGAAGAAGATCACGATGATCAAGAAGATGACACTGGCGCAACTGATGATGATGATGAAGATGAACTTGTTGTACACCTATACTTTACAAGGCATACAAGCCCCTATACGAAGGCTCCCAAACAACTCTTCTTGCCGTTGTATTGTTGTTGTTGAACTTGAAGGTTATGAATGGTTTATCCAATGTAGCAATCACATGTATGTTAAGGTATGTCATATATGTCATCTTTTTTCATCTTTTTAGTCGTAATTTTCTTATAGTTAACAAAGGGTGAATCATGTAACAATTAATATTCTTTATATTAACCAATTATATTTTTGGTCATAGGCTGATAGGTGAGTGTTTGTTACCACCATCAAACATTCTACCTCGCTCGTACCGAGAATTATCTGCCATTATGAAAGATATTGGAGTGGAGTATCAAACAATACATGCATGTCTGAATGATCATATTATATATCATAAACGACATGAATTTGCAACAGAATGCCCTGATTGTCATATTAGTAGATATCGATCACATCAAATAACAAAAAAGGTGCCTCGCAAGGTTCTTTGGTATATTCCCATTATTCCACATTTGCAATGATTATTCAGGTGCACTAGCTTGGCACAATTTATGGATTACCATGCACGCAATAGAAGTTGAGATGACATTATGTGAATGTATGCGGATGGTTCGACATTTAAGGAAATAGAGGAAACTTGGCCACACTTTAAAGAAGAACATCGTAATCTCAGACTTTCATTGGCAGGGAAGGGTGTCAATCCATTTTGAGAGATAAGATCTGTTTACTCGATGTGTCTTGTTTTTGTTATCAACAATAACATTCCTCCTTGGATGTCCATAAAGAGGGAGCACATAATGTTGGCAATGATTGTTCCAAGTATTTTTTCATTTAATAGTCATCTAAATTAATTTATTATAAATAATCCATCAAAATGGTCATAATAATTATGTAATATTTTTGTTCATTTTGGTGAACTATAACTGATTGAATATTTGAAGATGATAAGTTGATGATCACCGAGCTGCAGAAAGTAAATGCAAGACATTAAATCAGTTAATGTATTGTATTGTCATTGATGTCAACTTGATATAATTTTATTGGTCGTATACATATTGTCATAGACTTCAAAGAACCAAAGAGATAAAATTTTATGTTATCAATAAACATAAAAAGTCAGTGTATATCGAGTGACAGTAAACACCGATGGATAGTGCACACCGACGAACAGAGAACCCTAAGAAGTCACACTGTATACCAAGCACTGCAACACTGAGCATAATTGAAGTGAACCCGGAGCAGTTCATAGTGTTGACCGACGGACAGACAACACCGACAAACAATTTTGATGCCCGAGGACAACTGGAGTCAATGACCGAGCAAACTAAGAGTTGATCACTGATCAGAACTAGAGTTAGGAAATGATAAAACACTTAGCTGGCAAGAGCTATAATTAGAGTTAACTGATTGATTGATTTATTTCCATCGACCAATTGAACTAAATATTTAAAGATAGTTTTATTCACAGTTGTCAAGGAGAAATCTACTGAATAAAATGTAACCAAATATTTAAAGATTAAAGCAATCTACATCAAGAACAAGAAAGACAAGGAGATTGAATAGTGAAATCATGTCTATATAAAGAGACAAGTAATTCATTATGATGAGAGGAATGCTAATATAATTCTGGTGAAGATATAAGTTTTCATGCAGATTTGATCATAGAGGCTGGAGAACAAAGCCAAGAATTGTGCAGATACCGAGCAATAGAAGCAAGAGCATTCATCGAGCAGAAAGAAGAAATAAGGGGAGAAAAGGAATTGAAGAGAAAATTGATTAGAGAGGTATTATGGACTTACAATAAATCTGAAAATCTGCAAGTTAAAGTTGTATTGTTGAATAGATCATTTACTGTTTTAGTTTAACCATTGATTTAGAAAATCTCTTAACCGAGTGCTATTTAACAGTCCTTATTGTATTGAGATACTCAAGAGTATCAAAAGGTTTTCATGTTGACAACATAGTGAATGCGAGGAAAAATAATAAACTCTTAGTTTTAAATCTTCTAACAAGATCACACTTAACAGTGTGTTTTTAACCTTTAACAGGGTTGTCTCTTCACCGAGCTCGCTTCAGAAGAGTGAAAATTTTGGGTTACCGGTCCCAAGTGGTTTTTCCCTTAACATGGTTTCCGCGGTAAAAGTCCATGTGTCAAATGTGTATATGGTTCATTGCTTTTATGTTTTTCTTTAACATTACTAAAACAAGATTGGTCGGTAAACACTAAGTTTATTTACTGCTACTCGGTAAAGGCTAGGAAAAAGATAAACTGTATATTCACTTAGCAGTATATATTTGATAAGATTACTTAAAGGCATACATCTTGTACGACTAAAGATAACTAAAGGTATTATATTTGTGATATAAGTTTTGGTTGGATTATTGGATTAATTTTTGAGGCCACTGATTCACCCCCTCCCCCCCTCTCAGTTATTCTAACAATTGGTATCAGAGCTAGTGTGCTTGGAAGAGAGTTTAAAGACTCAAGATAAATATCACAAGATGAGTAAAAGGGATGATCCTAAGTTGAACAAGGACAACTTTGCATCATAGAAAAGCAAGATAAGACCACCTATCAGGTATTGGAAATGATGTCACACAATACTTGGATGCTGAATATGTTGCACCGACAGGACCTCTGACTGTTGATCAATTGAGAGATAAACATGAACACAATTCTATGATGATAGAACTTGCTTCTTCACTATTTGATGTTGAATTTGAAGATGTCAAATCATGCACCACTGCAAAGAAAATGTGGGACAAACTCAAGCTAGTACATGGAGGATATACAAATGTGATGAGAGCTAAAGCTGAAAGCCTAAGAGGAAAGTTTGATGACCTAAGAATGAAAGGAGAAAACATCACTCAGTACAGTACCAGATCAAAGAAGTTGATAATGCTATTCGAGGAGTAGGAGGTGTACTTGAAGAAGAAACATTGGTAAGTAAAATTTTGAGAACCTTACGGCTTGTTTATGCAATTAGAGTATCTGCAATTCAAGAAATGAGAGCAATAGAAAATAACAATGTTACTCTAGACAGTTTGATTGGTAGACTTATTTCATTTGAGATGAATAACTTTGACAACCATGTCTTACCAACTATTGAGTCTACATTCAAATCTTCTCTGAAAATAAGTAAATCAAGTCATAAACACACTATGAGAAATGATAGTGAAAGTGATAGTGATGAACAATAACTTGATGAAATTGAAGCACTAATGGTTAGAAGATTGCAAAGAGGCAAAGACAGGTAGATAGGTAAATTACTATTGGTCTATTTTAATTGCAAAGAAATTGGACACTTTGCTTCTAGATGCCCTAACAAGAGAAAATAAGAAAGAAACAATGACAAATCTTATGAGAAGTTTGACAGAAGTGATGACCGAGACTACAGAAGCAACCGACACTCTGACAGAAGAGATAACCGAGACTACAAGGACAAAGACAAGAAGGCTTGTTACCTAGTTGAGAAAAAAGCTGAAAATACTGACACCGATTCTAATGAAGATATTAAGGTAGTATTTGTTGCTATGAAGGATGATTCAGACAAAGAAGAAAAGTATGTTGAAATTGCACCCATATCTAAGGTTAGCGAAAATGATGTCTAGATTATTGATAGTGGTTGTACTCACCACATGACTGGAGATTAGGAAAAGTTTGAAACTTTTGAATATTATAATGGTGGATCAGTTAGGATGGGTAATGACTCACCTTGTCCAGTTGAAGGTAAAGGAACTATCATGTTGAATAATCTGATCAGATGTGATAATGCATATTGGGTGAAAGGACTTAACTATAATCTATTAGTGTTTCACAGCTGAATAACACAGTACACCGAGTTGCATTTGAGAACAAAAAGGCAACGATCTATAATGAAAAAGGAAGGTTGATCGGTACTGGTGAACAAACAAAAGGACCTATTCTATCTTGATAAGATTGAGACCACTTGTTTATTAGCTAGAAATGAAGATATTTTGTTGTGGCATAAAAGTTTATGTCATGTAAATTTTGACAACATGGTTATGATAAGCAAGAAAATAAAAGTAAGAGGCTTACCGAGCATGTCAAAACGCGACCATGCCATGTGTAAGAATTGTCAAAAAGGTAAAATGACAAAGTCTAGTTTCAAGAGAAAAACCTACACATCTAATTCTATTCTAGAATTAGTCCATACTGACTTATGTGGACCAATGAGAATAAAGAGCTATTATGGTGACAAATACTTCATTCTATTTGTTGATGACTATTCTAGGATGATGACTGTCATGTTCTTAAAAGAGAAATCTAAAGCATTCAAGATGTTCAAATGGTATAAAGCTATAGTTGAAAAGAAAAGTGGAAAAGAACTAAAATGTTTAAGATCAGCTTGAGGAGAATTTATTTTTGATGAATTCACTAACTTTTATAATGAGCATGGAATTACAAGACAGGTTTCTGCACCGAGAACACCACAACAAAATGAGATTGCTAAAAGGAGAAATAGATCAATTATTGATTGTGCTAGAACACTAATGATTGATAAAGGCATCACACAAACATTCCGGAGAGAAGCTGTAAGTACTTCTGTCTATACATTAAATTGAGTTCAATTGAAGAAAGACACCAATAAGATACCTTATGATCTATGGTATGGATACACACCAAATGTGAGTTACTTAAAATTTTTTGGAAGTCATTGTTATATATTGAAAGATGATAGAAATGGAAAGTTTGACTCTAAAAGTGATGAAGGAATATTTCTAGGATATTCTACCCAAATCAAAGCTTACAAATGTCTTAACAAATCCTCTAACAAAATAATTGAAAGTGCAAATGTTAAAGTGGGTGAATTTGCTGAGAAGAATGATGAGGAAAGTTGAAAGGAGCCAGAAGATTACAACAGATTTTTCTACAGTGAATAACTTGACACCCTGCCCAAGCATCTGTGTATTGCTACCGAGCGATAGAACAATGCAATTGAGCAACATGCTGCACACACCAAGAATGAGGAAAATGCTCACAATGTTGAACTGAGCAATGATGAAGATCAAAATGAAGGTCAAGATGATGATCAAAATGATGAACATAGATTTGAACCTGTACTTGCTAAATATGTCAGAAGACACCATCCACATGACCAAATCATAGGTGATAAAAGAGATGGAATGAGAACAAGAAGTAAGTCACTGAACACTAGATGTTTGATTTGTGATTTTGAGGCTAAATATGTTAATACTGCACTTGAAAATCAAGAATGGGTTAGTACAATGAATGAATAGATTGAGCAGATTAAGAACAACAAAACATGGACATTAGTACCTAGACGGAATGACAAAAATGTCATTGGTACCAAATGGATATTTAGAAACAAACTGAATGAGAATGGAGAAGTCACAAGGAACAAAGGAAGACTGGTATGCACAAGAAGAAGGTATTGACTATGGAGAAACCTTTGCACCCATTGCTAGATTAGGAGTAAGAATTCTACTTGCTTATGCTTCTTTCAAAGGATTCAAAACATACCAAATGGATGTTAAATCTGCATTTTTTAATGGAATACTAGAAGAAGAGGTATACATTGAACAATCTGAAGGGTTTGTTGATCCTAACAAGAGGAACATGGTTTTTAGACTACACAAAGCCTTGTATGGATTGAACAAGCATCGAGAGCATGGTGTGAAATACTTCACTCTTATCTCATAAGTATTTGATTTTTAAGAACAAGTGATAACACTAATCTATATTTAAAAGGAGATACTGATGATAAAATTCTGATTGCTGAGATATTTGTTAATGATATCATATTTGGAGGTAATGATATGCTATGCAAATCATTTGTTGATGAAATGAGCAAAGAATTTGAGATGTTAATGTTTGGAGAGATCAGTTTTTTTCTTGAAAATACATATAAACTACTCGGTGTTTATACTTTTTATCCTTTCCTTAAGCTTTACCGAATAACAGTCTATTTTTTCTAACATTTACTAAAATACAGTAAATAACTTAGTGTTTACCGATCAATTCCATTTTAGTAATGTGTAAAGAAAAACATCAAAGCAATGAACCATATACCCATTTGACACATGGATTTTTAATGTGGAAACCCTGTTAGGGGGAAAACCACTTGGGACCGGTAACCCAAGATTTTCACTCTTCTGAAGTGAGCTCGGTGAAGAGCCAACCTTGTTAAAGGTTACAAACACACTGTTAAGTGCGACCTTGTTAGAGGATTTATCACTAACAGTTTATCACTTGACCTCACATTCACTATGTTGTCAACATGAAAACCTTTTGATACTCCTTGGGATGTA
>MU218056.1:9866-26844 GCA_018584345.1 Thuja plicata | reverse complement strand
TTCACTATGTTGTCAACATGAAAACCTTTTGATACTCCTTGGGATGTATCTCAATATATAAAGGATAGTTAAATCCTACTCTGTTAAGAGATTTTCTGAATCAATGGTTAAACTGAAACAATATATGATCTGTTCATAAATACAACTTAATCTTGCAGATGTTCAGATCTATTGTAAGCTCATAATACCTCTTCTGATCAAAGTTTCTCTTATGTTCCTTTGCTCCACTTCTTTCTGCTCGGTGAATGTTGTTGTTTCTTTGTTGCTCGGTGTCTGCAGAATTCTTAGCTCTATTCTTCAGCTTGTATTATTAGATCTATATGAAGACTTCTATCTTCACCAGAATTCTCTTCAGCATTCCTCTCTTGATAATGAATTACTTGTCTCTTTATATAGACATGATTTCACCATTCTTCTGTCCTTGTTTTCTTCGTTGACTATTTCTTGATCCCTAAATCTCTCCATGCTTGCTTTAGTTTTATTATGCAAATCTCTCCTTGTTTTCTGGAATAAAACATGCTTTAAATCTCCTTATCTTTAGCTTTTAAGTGATCGATGAAAACAATGTAATCAAACAGTTAACTCTAAATATAGCTCTTTCCAGCTAAGTTGTTTTTTCGTATCCTAACTTCAGTTCCCATCGGTCAACACTTTAGTTGTGCTCGGTGACTACTACAGATAGCTCAAGCATCAACTTTATGTTCAGTAACAACTGCACTTAGCTCGGTAATGCTTGCTCGAGTAACATTGTTTGTTAGGGAATACTGTGAACTTTTGTGCTTGGGGTTCACTGTCCCTCGGGGTTTACTGTCACTCGGTGTACATGATTACCGACGACAAAAACTTTGTCTCTTCAGATCTTAAAGTGTTGTGACAATATGAGTATGAGCAATCATACTATATCAAGTTGACATCAATGACAATACAATACATTAACTGATTTAATGTCTTGCATTTACTTTCTGCATCTTGGTGATTATCAACTTTTTCATCTTCAAACATTCAATCAGTTATAGTTCATCATATTTCATCAGTGGAAATCCTAAGGGTATTCACCATCAAATCAACTTCTAACTCGATTATAAAAGACTTAAAGTGACTATAAAGAATGATATTGTCATCCCCTAACCATCACTTAAGCATGAAGACCTAGCTTGTAAGGAGTGATGAGGTACACAACGCAATCTCCAATTAGTCAAATCATCTAGAAGGTCTACAAAGATTAAGACTTTGGGTGTAGGATTGTAGCATCACAATCAAGAGTAGGTTATTCCATCACAATCGATGATCACCCAATTAGAAAGGACATTGATAAAGAGATGAATATCATCAACCCTCCTTGTCTATGGCATGTTAGTCCTTTTGATTTTTTTTATTCTTTCTTTGACTCATGTTTTTTTTCTTTTCAAATGTTCTTAATGCTCTTAGGCTTCCTATGTTTCATGTTAATGATTACACCTTTCTTAAATTAATGTAAGGACTTGCGATTTTGGTCCTTAGGCCCTTTTTTAGTGTACAAGGCTTCCATGATCGTTATACTTGATTAGATAATAATTTAGCACACATTTTTGGAATCTTATCTTAAAATTGACACCTGATTATAATTTGAGCCATTTTCACCTCAACAAGGGTGCCTTGGGTGGAGCGGATAGTAAATTTTGCAAGCCTCTCATCATAAGTCTCCCTTGTCATGCTAAGTTGAGCCCAAATTTGAATTGGAGTTTGGTATTTTGATTTTGAGTGGGAACTAAATTCAAAATTGGTCTACTTCGAGTCTTGAGCCCCAAAATAGCTTGGAAAGGCATAAGTGCATACTAACCTCCCTCATTTTGGGATCAATACCTTACCTTGCAAATTAATCCATAGCAATCAAGAATTCAAGAAATTCAAGCAATCCAAGGAGAAAAAAATTTATTCAAGCATCAAGCATGGAAGATATGGAGTAATGTATAGATCCTAGCATGTGTGAATGCATCCATGTTCTTGTTGTATTACACCCAAAGACAAGACCACATCAAGACAACTTTCAAGCATTTTCATGAACCATTCAACATTTGTGAAGTTATAATATTTATCAAGCATCTCCTACTAACAACGCACTTCTTTCCTGTATGTAATTTCATTTAAATTTCAAGGCTAAGTCCTAAACGAGGGTTTTATTGAGGAAAACCCCTTTCTCCCAATACTTTCCTTGTTTTCTAATTACAAGTGGTAGGCATCAAAATTTCAAATTCACATCTCGAAAGTTCTAATTGTCTACTGGTGCAGGTTGTCATGGGAAATATAGTTAGTTTAGTTGTGTGTGTGACTCATGGAATTTTGGGTTGTGATAATCTTGATTCAAGTTTAAGCTCATGTTGACCATAGCATATGTGAGATAGGATGTGCTCAGTTTGAGTCTTAGGACCTTTTAGAAAGTGCAATTAGGGCTAAGAAGTTGTAAAGCCTTCTAATTGGCACATGTGTGGTGATGATGTCATTATGAGGTCAGTATGGTCTAAAGTAGGTTGGAATTATGTTTCAACCCTTATTTAGGTCTTTGGTGAAGTTTAGTGAAGAATTGAAACATATTTTCTTAGTTTGCAAGAAATGGGAAAAGTTGCAAAAGTTGCATTTGCAAGTTTGCAAGTTTGCAATGTTGCTCCGACAACATTTGAAAGATTGGAAAAATTATCAAAAAGATGCCCTAAGGGGTTGATAACCAATCCACCACCCTATTTAAGGGGTACCTTGACCTTGTAGCAAGGTTGGATGTTCAGTGTACGGACATAGTTTTTGAGAAGCAATGACAACTATGTGAATTTATGTGCAATTTTGAATTTCTTTCTTACAATAGGGTTTTAATGGATTATTTTTGGCACTATAACCCATTCATATATTAGAGTAGATGTTCTTTTAATTTAGTTTGGCATTATATAGAAAAAAAATTTAGTTTTAAGAACTTCTTAAATAGTTTGTGATCTTCACTGTCACTGGTCTGAACCAGGCTGTTTGTAAAGAATGGGGTGCTAGCTCATTTTCCCACCGTAAGAATTGTATGTACCTTTGGGAATAGTGAATAGACTCCATGTGTGTACATATGATAGGATATGGGGCCCTTGAAATCAAAGGAGCTATTTTTGGAGTCTTTCCCTAGGCGAACCATAGGTGAGCCCGACTAGGAAAGACCACAGTGCATAGCACTTAATTTGCAGAGGTGATTACTAAGAGAAAAATTTCCTTTTGGAGAAGGAAGATATGATTCTTGCCAAGGTTTGGTGAAGAGTGAGAGATACTACCAATCCATTTGATTATTGAAAACTTGCTAAAGTTGCAGAGGGGCCAGGAAGAGCCTAAAAAGCCTTAATTTCACTCATTTTTGGTTAGGGCATTGTACGATTGTGACCCCAAGACCCCAAAAATCATTGAGGGGTAGGAATATGAACCAAGAATCCCAAGAAAATATTCAGGTGTTTTTGGAAGGATTGGGAGCAAATCCCTGATTTCACGGGGAAGGAGACCTAATTGCTAGTAGCCTTTTTTTAGGCCTAATTGGGAAGTTTTGTGAACTCGACTTGTTAGTGGAACTAGGAGTGATTCTTAGCATCCCTAGTAGGTTGGATTGAAGTATCTAAACCACCTCCAAACCTCTATAATATTTTATCAATAAGTTGGAGGTTAGAATCCTTAAGATGAAATAAGGGCTAATGTTGAGTGGAGAAAGAATGCAAGGAGTTTGAGTTGTTAGATTGAACTTTCATGATAGTTGGGTTGGCTAGAGAGACTAGTGGACCCCAAGTAAGAAGAGGTCCTATAGATGGAAAGTGGTGTGGTGTAGAAACCCTAGAAAGTCTTAAAGAAGACCAAAGCATGAATCACTAAGTGATTCATCCAACCTCCCTATTAGATAGCTATCAGAGCCCCAAAAAGATTTGGGATTGCTAGTGCATGTCAGATTGTGAGTCTAGTGGGTCCACAATCATGGTGACTAATGCGGAATTGGCCAAGAAGGTTGATGAACATGAGGAATATAATAATCTATTAAGGGAAAGAATAGCTCAACTTGAACAAGCACTAAGTGCAGTGCAGACCAAGGCTGATGAGGCCAGTGACAAATTGGAAGAGAAAGAAGCTAAGGGTAACGAGGTTGCAGAGGAAGACAAGACCCATGAACCTGAACCTATATTGCGAGAGGATCCTCTCTTGAAGACATTGAAGGCTATGAGTGGGAAGGTACTTGAAGGAATACCATTATTCAGTGGAAAGATGGACACAGATCTATTTATGGACTGGATTGAGGGCATGGAAAATCACTTTGAATGTGATGGGGTTACAGAAGCTCATAAGATCAAAGTATAAAACTCAAGGCCTAGAGGCTCTGCTTTGACATGGTGGAAGTTCATTCAGTCAGAGAGAGAAAAAGAAGGTAAGAAACCAATTTAAACTTGGAAAGGAATGGTTATCAAAGTGAAGGAAGCATACATGTTGGATGATTATGAAATCCAACTGCACAAGAAAAGGCAAAGCTTAAGACAAAATGATCTTGATGTCAATTCCTACACTGAGGAATTTTAGAAGTTGTGCATGAGATCAAATGTCTCTGAGGATGAAAGCCTTAAGGTGGCTAGATACCTTAATGGATTGAAGTGGAATATCCAAGAAGAGATGACTCTTCTCAGTCCCAAAATAGTGCACCAATGTTATCAATTGGCCATAAAGATTGAGGAAAAGGGTAGAAGAAGGCAAGATCAAACTTCCAAGAATAGAGGAAGAGGAAGGGATAAAAGAGGACATAGAGGAGGATACCAAGGCAGAGGGACTGATTAGAGAAGCCAAGGAGAGTCTAAACTTGCAGAGCATGGCAATGAGACCACTCCTAGAGGAGGTCATGGAAGAGGTAGAGGAACTCAAGGGGGTTCTAACAGAGGAAGAGGAACAGGTATAGGTAATTCCTACTTTTCTAGTATGAAATGCTATAATTATGGATAGATGGGTCATCCTGCTTATAGGTGCCCTGAGAAATTGTCTTCTTCTAATACAGAGAAGAGGATAGGATATGTTCAAGAAGACACCATGAGTGTCAAGTCACCTAAGATTAGTCATATTGAATTAGAAATGAGGGAGAACTTGATGTTTAGAATGGTTCTAATCAGACAACCAGTCAAAGAGGATCCAAAACAAAGAAGATCCTTATTCAGAGTGAGATGCAAAATACTTGGGAAAGTGTGTAAAGTTATAGTGGATTCAGGGTCCAGTGATAACATAATCTCAGAGGAGGCAGTAAAGAAGCTTAAGTTGGAGAAGATACCCCATACTAATCCATACAAAGTGACATGGTTGAATAAAGGGAAAATTCTCCTTGTGAATGAGAAGACTTGGGTGGAATTCTCTATTGGAGGATACAAAGACAATTTGATTTGTGATGTGTTTCCTATGGGTGCATGCCATCTCCTATTGGGAAGACCATGGAAATACGACAAAGGAGCCATCTATGATGGAAAAGAGAACACTATCTCGTTAAAGAAGGATGGTAGGACATTTAAGATACAGTCTCTAGTAGAGGAGGAAGAAACACAGTCAAAGACCCCTAGTGTCTTGTTAAGTAGTGGAAAAGAGTTCCTTAACACACTCCATCAAGAAGGAGGTAAAGGATATGCCATAGTTGTGACACCCAAGGTAGAAGCAAAGGTTACTCACCTATACCAGAAGAAGTCCATAAGTTACTTGGGAATTTCAAGGACATAGTCAGTGATGGAACACCAACAAAATTACCTCCAAAAAGAGCTATCAGTCACCAAATTGATTTCATACTAGGGGCTTCATGTCCCAACAAGGCAGCATACAAGCTTACACCAAAGTAGAACCAAGAAGTGGCTAGACAAGTGCAGGAGCTATTACACCAAGGACTAATCAAGAAGAGAAACAGTCCATGTGTCGTAGCTGTGGTCTTAGCATCCAAGAAAGGTGGTAAGTGGAGATTTTGCACTGACTCTAGGGCTATCAATAGGATTACAATTAGATACATATTCCCTATTCCTAGAATTGAGGATTTTATGGATTGTCTTGGAGGGGAAAAATACTTCACTAAGTTGGACCTCAAAAGTGGGTACCACAAGATTAGAATCAAAGATGGGGATGACTGGAAGACAAATTTTCAGACCACTGATGGGTTTTATGAGTGGAGAGTTATGCCATTTGGCCTTTCAAATGCCCCTAGCACATTCATGAGGCTCATGAATGAAGTGCTTAAGGATTTCAATGGGATATTTGTGGTAGTGTATCTAGATGATATACTCATTTTCAGTAAGATGGAAGAGGAACATTTGAAGCACGTGGAGATGGTATTCAAAATGTTGCAGGAGGAGAAGTTATCCATCAATCTAGAAAAGTGTGAGTTCTTCAAGCAAGAGCTTGTGTATTTGGGGTTTGTAGTATCCCAAGGGTCATTGAAGATGAACCCAAGCAAGGTGAAAGCTATTCTAAATTGGCTTACACCAACCATAGGGACAAAGGTAAGGAGCTTTCATGGGTTAGCTCAATTTTATAGAAATTTTATAAGAAATTTTAGTGGAATTTGTGCACCAGTGCTTGATACTATCAAGGGTGGTCTAAAGGCTAAGTTTAAATGGACTCTTGGAGCAGAAAATGGTTTTGAGAAGTTGAAACAAGAAGTGGCTACCCAAACCATTCTTTTGTTACCTAGTTTTGACAAGCTATTCACATTGGAATGTGATGCAAGTGGCATTGCAGTAGGAGTAATAATCCAAGAAGACAGACCTATAGCTTTCTTTAGTGAAAAGCTCAATGAAGAAAATAAGAAGTACTTTGCTTATGACTTAGATCTATATGCTCTATTGCAGTCTCTTAGAAAGTGGAGACATTATCTCCTACCTAAGGATTTTGTAGTGTTTACAGATAACCAAACACTTAGCTACATCAACACACAAGAAAATCTAAGCAATAGGCACTTGAAGGGATGGAGTATCTTTAAGCATTTACATTCACTATCAAGCATAAGAAGGGATAGTTGAACAAGGTGGCAGATGCACTAAGTAGGAGGATGCTAACAGTGCAAGAAGTACAATTTCAAAGCATTGGGATAGAGAGTTTCAAGGATCTCTATGGAGAAGATGAAGATTTCTCTTAAGCATATAAGGTATGTTCTGATTTTGAGAATCATTTTCAGAGTATACATTACAGAGTGGACTTTTGTTCAAGGGAAATCAATTATGTGTTCCCAAAGGATCAATGAGAGAAAATATCATTCAGGAGAAGCATAATGGTAGCTTAAGTGGACATTTTGGTATCAACAAAACAATGAAGTTGGTACAGAGGTTTTACTATTGGCCCAAGTTGCCAAGATAAGTTAGAAGATATGTGGAGCAATGTGTGGTTTGGATGAAACCCAAAGAGGGGGCTAGTAATGCAGGTTTGTATCAACCTTTACCCATTCCCAATAGACTATGGGAGTGCGTTAGCATGGATTTTGCGGTGGGTCTTCCCAAGACAAAGACAAGGTTGGATAGTGTTTATGTGGTGGTAGATAGATTTAGCAAGATGATTCATTTCATTCCTTGTAAGACCACTCATGATGATAGCTACATTGCTCATCTCTTTTTCAAGGAGATTGTGAGAATACATGGGCTACCCCTAAGTATAGTGTCTGATAGGGATGTTAAGTTCATGAGTCACTTTTGGAAGACTCTATGGAGCAGATTGGAAACTAATTTGTCTTTTGGTTCAGCTTACCCTCCACAAACAAATGGTCAAACTGAGGAGATCAATAGAGTGTTAGGTAACCTTCTCAGATGCCTAACCAAGGAGTATGGTCAGACTTGGGACTTGATCATCCCACAATTTGAATATGCATACAACGATAGTGTGAATAGGACAACAGGGAGAAGTCCTTTTGAGATAGTATATGGAATGCATCCAAGGGGTGTATGTGAGATCAGAGATCTAGGAGATATGGAGCATACAAGTGGCCATGCAGAGGATTTCACTCAAATAATGAAAGAGATACAAGAGCAGGTGAAGAGGACAATCACAGAGGCTACTCATAAACTGAAATCTAAGGTGGATATGTCTAGGAGAGATATACAATTTGCAGTAGGGGATTATGTTATGGTCCACCTAAATAAGTCTAGATTGCAGAAAGGAATGCCAAAAAAGATACAAATGAAGAGAGTAGGACCATGTAAGGTCATAGCCAAGTATGGAAAAAATACCTACAAAGTAGATCTTCCTGAAGATTTAGGCATTTCACCAGTGTTCAATGTGGCTGATCTGGTTAAGTACAAAGGACCACTAATATATGTGAATGAGAACATCAAGGAGATACTGGAGGATGTGAGTACTGAAGTCTTACCTCCTAAGGACAAGCTTCAAGAAGACAAGATCTTGGAATCCAGGGTGAAGAAGTCTACTAGATACCAGATGTATATGGAACATCTCATACAGTGGAAGAACAAGCCAAAATATGAGGCTACATGAGTGGAAGAGGCTCATTTCAAGAATTATGGCATTGATTTATCTCTGATATCTCCCCACATTCCTTAGTGTTTGTACAGAGGGGGAGAATGGTGCAGGAGAACCCATAGGTTGTCTTGGCCAATCTAGTTAGTTTATTTGTGTGTGTGCTTTATGGCATTTTGGGTTGTGATAATATTGAGTCAATTTTAAGGTCATGTTGACTATAGAATAGGTGAGATAGGATGAGCTCAGTTTGAGTCTTAGGACCTTTTAGAAAGTACAATTAGGGCTAAGAAGTTGTAAAGCCTTCTATTTGGCACATGTGTGGTGATGATGTCATCACAAGTTCAGTAGGGTCTAAGGTAGGTTGGACTTATGTTTCAACCCTTATTTAGGTCTTTGGTAATGTTTAGTGAAGAATTGAAACATATTTTCTTAGTTTGCAAGAAATGGGAAAAGTTGCAAAAGTTGCATTTTGCAACTTTGCAAGTTTGCAATGTTGCTCTGACAACATTTGCAAGATTGGAAAACTTGTCCAAAATATTCCCTAAGGGGTTGATAACCACTTCACCATCCTATTTAAGGGGGACCTTGACCTTGGATCAAGGTTGGATGTTTAGTGTACGGACATAGTTTTTGAGAAGCAATGACAACTATGTGAATTTGTGTACAGTTTTAAAGTTCTTTCTTACATTAGGGTTTTAATGGATTAGTTTTGGCACTATAAATTGTACATATGTTAGAGTATATTTATTCTATGTGGCATTAGATAGGAATTTTTTTTAGTTTTAAGCACTTCTTGTAAATAGTTTGTGATCTTCACTATCATTGGTTTGAACCTGGCAATTTGTAAAGAATGGAGTGCTAGCTCATTTTCCCAGCGTACAAATTGTATGACCCTTTGTGAATAGTGACTAGACTCCATGTGTGTACATATGACAGGATTTGGGGCCCTTGAAAGTAAAGGAGCTATTTTTGGAGTCTTTCCCTAGGCGAGCCAGAGGTGAGCCTAGCTAGGAAAGACCACAGCGCAGAGCACTTAATTTGCAGAGGTGATTACTTAGAGACGAATTTCCTTTTGGAGAAGGAATATATGAGTCTTGCCAATATTTTATGAAGAGGGAGAGATAATACCAATCCATTTGAATAGTGAAAACTTGTTAAAGTTACAGAGGGGCCAGGAAGAGCCTAAAAAACCTTAATTTCACTCATTTTTGGTTAGGGAATTGTACGGCTAGTTGTGACCCCAAGACCCAAAAAATCATTGAGGGGTGGGCATATGAACCAAGAATTCCAAGAAAAGAGTCATGGTTTTTTGGAAGGATTGGGAGAAAATCCCTGATTTCTCGGGGAAGAGACATAATTGCTAGTACCCTTTTTTTAGGCCCAATTGGGAAGTTTTGTGAACTTGATTTGTTAGTGGAACTAGGAATGATTCTTAGCATCCCTAATAGGTTGGATTGAATTCTCTAAACCACCTCCACATCTCTGCAAGATTTTATCAAGAATTTGGAGGTTAGAAGCCTTAAGATGAAATAAGTGCTAATGTTGAGTGGAGCAAGAATGCAAGAAGTTTGAGTTGTTAGATTGAAATTTCATGATAGTTGGGTTGGCTAGAGAGACCAGGGGACCCCAAGTAAGAAAATGTCCTATAGGTGGCAAGTGGTGTGGTGTAGACACCCTAGAAAGTCTTCAAGAAGACCAGAGCATGAATCAGTGAGTGATTCATCCAACCTCCCTATCATCTACTTTAAATCCTAGGTCTCAACATAATTTTTTGGAAAAACAAGGGTGACTTTCAGATAAAAGGGAAAGTCCAGTTTCCCATGTCTTTCCAAGTCACCCTTGTCACATAAAATTAGTTGGAACTACTAGCATAAGTCAATGGATCAGTATTTTTCTCGTAGCTAGTTTTGGAATTATCATATTGGTCTGTTACTGTCGGTGTACTCATATTTTTCCTCCTTGCATCCTATTTTATTCTCCCTCTCATTGCAAATTCAATCAATCAATTTTACTACATTAGCCAAAAAAATAGGAAAAATGTGTTCAACACTTGAGTCTATATTTAGCCTAGCGAGTGCTTTCCCCTTCACAGTGTAACAAATGAAAGATAAAATTTAGGATGTGATGTTTCCTACCTTCTTTTATTATCCAAGTAAACACTCATTCCATTCCCCCCCCCCCCACATTTTTCTTTGTTAAATTTTTTTGAACCTGATTCATAACATTTCCCTTATGATTTGGATGTCTAGATCTTATTTATATGCATTGCATCTACTTTATTAAGTTTTATGCATTTTCATATATTGTCTTATATGAACTTAATGAATAATTGCATGGTCTCTATTTTTTCATTTTAGATATAATTTTCATGCTTATAATTTATTTCATAAAATGTATAAATAATCAATTGCTTATTGGTTTGCATTATTTAGACATTTCCTTCTTCCATTTCTTTGTGTATGAGTGTCATAACCTTGAGCCCTAACATATAGTATTTTGGTCAGAAGAAGTTGTAGACTTATGGGTTCCTTTGATCCCAAGTCCTCTAGTATGTTCCATAGGAATGTGGACAATACCACTATGCCTATTAGAATGACATAACTCCTACTGTTGAGAATCGCTCTTCCCATTCTTCTTGTGATGAGGGCGAATAATGAAGAGAGTCTCCAACCCAAGTGCAAAAAATTTCCCATGATTGTGAAAAAATTGAGAAATAATTAAGTCAAGAGCATTCTAATACGGAGGTCGTCTCTTTAGTAGAAGGATTGAGGAAGTTTATTCACACTGATGAACATGGTGTTGATTTATTGTGTGGCATATATCATCTTATTAATGCAAATATCAAGTCTATAAAAATTTGATCTCAAGACCTTAATCTCTCTCATCCTAATACCAGTGTTGATAATTCTATTCCAATTCCTACTTCCTTACCCAATGTTACATATACTCTACCTATCACGGATACATCTATTTCAAACATTAATCCTACACATGTTAATCTTGGAAATATTTTTAATCCTACCATTGCTCCTCCTATGAGTGCCCCATGTGTTTCCCAACTATTTCCTATACCTACTTACCACAATGTTCCACTTTCATATTCCAATGCTCCCTTCATTTCTCAAAATGATCCAAATCCTTCGCTTTCATAGATGTTCAATACCAACATATCCACCAAACTATGCCATCTTTACAACAACAAATTGCCTCCATGACCCAATCCAAATTCAATATTCCCAATTGTGACATTGTTATCCCTTTTTCCTTTGATATCATTTGTGTCATTATTCCTTAATACATGAAAATACCTCATTTGGAGATCCATAGTAGAAAAGGTGGTCCCTTGATTCATGTGAAAACATTTCAAACCTTGTGTAGTAACTTCTCTCATGATCCTAAACTTATGGCCAAATTGATTACTAAAACATTTAGAGATAGGACCTTACAATGGTATTGTCTTTTGTCTCCTTATTCTATTGACTTGTTTCAAAAAAATTCTAATGCTTTCATTCAACAATTTCAAACTAATATTGGTCCACAAATTTCTTTAACTGATTTGATTCATTATAAACAAAGGTGTTAAGCAAAAAGTGAGTGATTTTATATTCAAACATTTGGATGCTCAAATTTCTTGTACCTAATTTTGATGTTCAACGCATTTTCATTTCTAATTTATAAATTACATTAGAGATAAGATATTGTTTTCTAAGTTTAGCTCTTTTACTCAACTGTGTATAGTGCTCCATAATTATTAGCTTCAAGTGAGCTTGTTTGAGTCATCCACTCCTATGGTTTGTGTTGATAAGAGTGATGCCTCTCAACAATATACCCAAAAGTTCTAAAAACCCAACAAAATTTTCATTAAGATCAACAACTATTCCAACAACATTGATGTATAAGTGAAAACTGCTACATCAGATGTAGCTCCTTTTTCATACGTGTTTAGACCATGTCGTACTCTTACATCTCTTCCAGAATATTTGTATAATGTTATTTTTAAATGTCTTAATGCTAAAATTTTAAAATTTCCTCCCATCAAACTAATTGATCTTCTCAACCATTTTCATATTCTTCCCATGATCCCAAAGCCTTTTGTTAATACAATCACCATCCTAGCCATGAAACTAAGAAGTGCTTCTATTCTAAAATCATTATCCAAGACCTTATCAAATACAACATCATAACCATTGAGGGTGTCAATGATAAAGGAAATAAATATGTTGCACCCCCTAACCAAAATTTGCAAATTTACACCAACCCTTTACCTTCCCATTCTACTAGTATCATTGAACCTACCATATTGCCTTCTTCCACCAGTTTTGGTGTGCCTCATGAGCCTACGACCATGAATCTTGATAATACATGTGATATGACCAATAACATTGTTAATCTCATTGATGGTCCTATTTATATTGTTTCAAAGATTAAAGATAAGACCTCTCGAGGAGTACTTATTGATCCTACTTGCATGGTGAATGTCATAACTAAAGAACATCTTTACACAAGATAATTTCATCAAGACTCCTAAGAAAAATCAGATGTGATGATTAAGACTTCTAATGGTTTTTACTATCCTACCCATGGTTCCATCACTCTTCCCATAGAAGTTGGTAATAAATTCTTATATCCCACTTCCAATCACTTCAAATGAGACTTGGCCTTACTTGCCTCACTGCTATAAAAATCTATTGTCTCTCTTATCCATAAGCATTTAAAACTTCCCCACAATGGAGAAATCATCACAATTAACCATATTCTCTATCAACCTTTAGCAAGTCATGGGAACACTAACCTTGACTTCTTTGGCCTACCATGCCTCAACCAATACAACCTCACCAAGATCATCTCTTCGTGTCCTATCAAAAACTCAAAGCCCAAAAGATTTATGAACTGAGCATTCCTAAGGACGCCCCATCTCCTTGTCATGGACCTAGATTCCTTCCTAAACCTCATATTCCTCCTACCTATACTTATGTTCCACTTATTATATCTTACAAGCATTATGTTTCCTCTATATCTCAACCTAGTGAGATTCCTTTCAGTCTTCCTCCTAAAGAAGAAAATGATTCGACGTTGATTGATCCTAAACCTTCCCAAATATCAAGCAGAACCAAATGCAATCATTGTGCTTGTGTTTGTTGTCGTAGACATCATGCTAGGTCTTGTGACCTAGTTTCCCAAACCATTTCCTCTCCTAAGACACCTTGTGATTCTTTGATTCCCTTTGACCAACCTATGTGTATCCCATGGGAGGAAGTTAATCGAAAGAAAATTAAATTCCCTAGACATGATGATTGTTCTTTTTGTATTAAAATACTACTGCTATTAATCTAGATGAAGCAGATACTCTTGGTGATGATAACAATGTTAATGCTGAAAATGATGTTGCTCCTAACGATTTTGATGACATGTACGAGGTTATTGAAATAAATCATGAATAATCTTCTAAATTTTTCCAAATGTTATCCCCTACTCCTTATGACAAACAAAGTGATTTGTCATTAAATCATGGTCCTTGTTTGGAACTTGCAGTGACTCCATCTACCATGCTTGATGTTGTGTCTCTTACGTGTTTCCGAGCTTCCCTAAGAAATGGTAAATGAAATAGGGGGCAGGCGATATGGTTGAGTAACTCCTCTTAAATGGCAGATTCTTTTATTTGTTTTCTTATTCGTATTGTGCTTCCCCTGTGATGTGTTTCTTGCTATACATTTTTCTAGATTTCTTTAGAAGACAATTGTTGCTTCATTGGTGCAAGGTGATAAATTTTCTTGACATTCCTCTATTTGTATCTCATTTCTTCAATTTTTTGTGCATGTGTTATTTTTGTAAATGTGTCTTCGTGTTGTTTTTTTGGGGATGATGCAAAGCGATAGAAACCATCTATTTTTTTGGTCTCCGCATTGTTGACCCATAAATACTATTGTTCATATCTCTTATGTGTACTTATTCCATTGTGCTTGTAGTTCTACTACCTTTGGGGGATGATGTCAATTCATTTTTCTATAATTCTCCATATACGTGAGTTATCATATGATCATATTGACCCAAGAGTTAGTAGATCTCTTTTGTTCTCTCTTTGTTATGTGATTTATTTCCCTCGATTTGTCTTAATCACCTGGGAGCAAGTCGTAGTGGAATGTGCTTTTCTTTTGGGTGTACCCTTTCTTAAAGCTATTGCTCTTGTTAAGGTGTAGGCAATTGCTTTAACGTGGGTGCATAAACTCTGGTCTTTATTACACATTATATACACACCATTTTATCAATATTTTGTGGATTATTTGGAAAACCCTACCTTTTTCTTAGTAATATCCTTTGTAGATTTCTTCAGGAGACAATTATTTCCTTTGGATTTTCCTTCCATGCACCTGTGCATTATTTTATGCCCTTGTGTATTATTTAGCAGATTCCTTTGGAGACAATGTTTTTCTTAGGCCTAATCCTCATATGGCATATTTCCTTGTGTACAATGCTTTGCTTGGTTACCCTTTCATGGGTTGACTAGCATAGCACAACTTGCTATATTATCAACTTCATATTTTAAAACCTTATATTTTTTCTTTACATAATCCATAGTAGGTTTACCTCTCTCTCTCTCTCTCTCTCTCTCTCTCTNGTTTCTCTCTCTCTCTCTCTCTCTCTCTCTCTCTCTCTCTCTCTCTCTCTCTCTCTCTCTCAGATATTTCTTTCATATTGGTTTGAGATTGATGAAAACCTAATTCACTTGGGGGCTTGGCATTTGCCTTGTCTCTTTTACCTTGATGAGATATCTTTCTTGTGTTTTGATCTACTTTATCGTGAGTATGAAGCGGGATCATACTTATGCTAAAGTGGGGGCTAAATATAGTATCCTAAATTGTAAGCACTTACAATTTTGGTCCTTAGTTAAGCCCTATTTCAGTGTCCAAGGCTTCCATGCTCGTTGTGCTTAATTAGACCCAATTTGGCATACATTTTCCAAATCCTTATCTTGAAATTGACCCCCGATTAAAATTTGATCCATTTTTACTTTGACAAGAGCGGGTCATAAATTTTGTGAACCTGTCATCAAAAATCGCCCTTGTCACGCTAACTTGCGCCCAAATTTGAATGGGAGTTTGGCATTGTTATTTTGAGTAGGATTCTAAATTCGAAGTCGTCCTACTTTGATTCTTAAGCCTTGAAATGGATTACAAAGGTATAAGTATATACTTACCTCCCTCATTTTGGGATTGATACCTTACATGAAAAATCAATCCACATCAATAAAGCATAAGAGAAAATCAAGAAATACAAGGAACAACGCACTTCATTGAAGCATCAAGCATGGAAGATTAATGTCTAGATCCTAGCATGTGTGAAAGCATACATGTTTTTCTTATCCTGGATCCAAGGAAAGGCCCACATCAAGACAAATTTCAAGCATCTTCATGATCTGTCCAATGTTTGTGAAGGTATAACATTTATCGACCCTCTGCTACTAACAACACGCTTCTTTCCTTATTTCATTTCAATTTCAAGGCTAATTCCTAAATAGGGGTTTGGCTGAGACAAATCCATTTCTCCCAACATTTTCTTGTTTTCTATGTGCAGATAGCAGGTATGAGGATTTTTTATTCAGATCAGAAGGTCTAACTATTAGCTTCAAATACTAGGTCCCTACATCACTTTTTGGTAGAACAAGGATGAATTTCAACTACATGGACGAGTCCAGTCGCCCATGTCTATCCAAGTCACCCCAGAATTGGATATACCTTTTGGTACATGTCAAAGGCTCAGTTTGTTTATCATATCTAATTCTAGAATTTTCATGTAAATTCCATTTGTTGTTTGTGTACTCAAATTTGGCCACCTTGCATCCTATTTACTTCCTCCTCTCAAACGGGAAAATTTGTTCAACGCTTAGCCTTGCAAGTACTTTCCCCTTCCCAATGTAACGAATAAAAAATTAAAATTAGGATGTGATGTTCCCTACCTTGTTTGATTATCCTAGTGAACAATCATTCTCCCTCCCCACATTTTTCTTTGTTACAATGATATCTATTCCTTATGGCATCTATATGTCATTCTTATTTAACTCGTCTTTTTTTGTTATTTTTCTCTAAAGTTTACTAATATTTTATGATATCATTCCTATATTTTATCATATCTACATGCTTATCATTTTTGCAAATTATGTTTATGACATTTGCATATTTCCTTATGACTATTGCAGTTGTCTCTTACACTATCATGATTATGCTCAAATACTTATACGTTATGAACCTTATTACCCTTGCATATCTCACATCTTATTTGTGCTTATATGTTTCTTATTTAGTTTTGATGATTATTATTATTATTATATTATCATTTGATTTATTGGGGAAAAGTTGAGACACCTTATTTTCCCTCATTATATGTTCTTACATGATCACATCCCATCCACGATTATCAAATAGAAATATGTTTGACCATTGTTAAGTTTTAGAATAGCTGCAAATGTAATAGTTCTCTGTATTTTTTGTGTTTTCCAAATGCAATGATCGTTCTTGCATTTATA
>MU218049.1:937439-970860 GCA_018584345.1 Thuja plicata | reverse complement strand
TTTGTTTAGCCAAATAGATATTTAGGAATTAAATGTGATGTATGATTGATACAGATTAAGGATTTTCTGTATTTGACACTCAGGTCGAGTAGAGTCAGTGAAAACTCAGAATTGCCTAGTACAAATAGGACTTTGACGATTTAGAAGAATGACAAATGCAACAAAATTGGTTATAGTTGCAAGATGCCAATTTTGGGGTGTTACAGTTAGGAGATGCCATACTTGCCAAATAGCGGCACATCATGAGCGGAACCCAGCCATGCCTTTGCAACCGGTCTTCAAAGCTAGACCCTTCACCTAATGGGCATTTAACTTTATTGGGGAAATCAACCCCAACTTGTTTGCCAACCACCGGTACATATTGACTGCTACTGATTACTGCACCTAGTGGTTTGAAGAGATTCCTTGTAAAAATAACACAGCAGATGTAGTTATAAAATTCCTGGAAGAAAACATTGTCACAAGATTTGGAATGCCCTTTACTATCGTGTGTGACAATGGTCCAGTGTTTTCTTCAGTGCAATTACTTGAATGGACCTATGACAGAAAGATCACCTTGAATTTATCCAGCAACTACTACCCCCAGGGGAATGGTGTTGCTGAATCAACAAACAAAAATCTACTTGAGGTGATCAAACATTTGTTAGAACAGAATCCCCGGGACCAGCACCAAAAGCTTAGGTTCACTCTCTGGGAAGATCACATTTGAATAAAGGCAGCCCTAGGGACATCCCCATTCCATCTGTTTTATGGCCAAAATCCAGTATTCCCTATCAACTTACAGATCCCGATTTTATAGTTCATGTAGGAATTCAGCAACCGGGACAACATTATGGAACTTTGGCTTTTGAAATTGGTACGAATGGAAGAAAAAAGAGATATGGCCCTTGAACATTTTGTGCATCATCAAGCAGTAGTAAAATGATGGTTCGACAGAAGAGCCTAGTATAAGGCATTTCAGATTTCAGACTTGGTTCTCTTGTGGAACAAGGCCCGAGAAAAGAAGGGAAAGCACACTAAGTTTCAACGGCTCTGGCTTGGACCATACCTGATATCTGAGATCTACGGGGAAAATACTTATCACCTCAATACTATGACTGAAGAAGTCATCCCATTTCCTATCAATGGGCAGTTTCTCAAGCATTACTTTGAATAAGGTGGGTGGTGAGTTTTTCCAAAGTTGCACTATATGAATATTCCTTGCTTGTAAATGTCTTTCCTGGTGCTCCATTTGGAGTACCTTTGCCTTGTAAATAATTCTTACTGGCCACCCTCCAGGGTTGCCTTTTCTTGGTGTTTTCATTTTCTTTTGGGTTCTTCTTGTTTTCTTTTGCTTTTCGGGTTCCCAGTATGTTGCCTTCCTTTCATAGACCGGTATGCTTTCCATAACATCTAGTCTTTGGAACGGTGCCTAATGCATTCCAAAGAATTTGGAATCTATCGTTAGTAGGGTGGAATTTGTTAGCACTCTAGAGTTATTTTATAAGTATGGTAAAAGGTTATGGGTAATCTTCATTGGATTCACACCTTGACAGTCCAGACATCAGTTAATAGAAAATTTAAGAAGCAAGTAATCAGACACCTTGAGGGCAGATCGGTTGCACTAGCTATTTGACTAAGTCTGAAAATCATTAAAATATCCCAAGTCTGGAATATTCTCTCCTATTTGGTAATCTAAAGGTTGGTGGCAATGTGAAAGAAGTACGGTCATTAGAATTATCTAAGCTTAAGGTTCACGGTGAAAGGAGTACCACCTTTCCATCCAAAAAGAAAAGAAAAAGAAAAAAAATAACTGAAGAATGGAGAATTCTGGTATCCGGGGGAAACATGCAAGATATGATGACTTTGGTTTGATTCATTTAGTGCCTCCTCTCTGATTTTCCTGGAGGTCATCAACTTGGTCTTCTTTCAAAGCACGCACCTCACGACTGACGAAAGACCAAAAGATTGAATTAGTGATGAGTTCGATTTCCCTAGACGCCTCACACTTCGCAAGCAGGATGCTCCAAGTAAGGATTAATTTTGGTTTTTCTAACCAAAGATTCTTAAGTCCTTGAATGCACCAAGGCATCTGTCCCAGATAGTCACCATTTTTTATGCCCTACATGCCCATCCCTACATTTTGTAGGCAAAATTTTGGGTCCCCCTTTTTTTGCTTTGGCTCTCGACTTGTTTTCTTTTGTTTTCCCTCTAGGCTGTGTCTGCGAGGGTTGCCTTTTCTTTTTCTTTTGTCTTCTTGTGTCTCTGAGACCCGGTCTTATAGTTTTTTTTTCTTGAGAGATGGATTTTAGACTCCGGGATTCTCTGCCATCATGTCTTCTTTCGCGAGGAGGTATGATTGCATGGAATCCCTAGGCCCGGAGTCTGAAAGTTTGCTTGTTGCAGAGCTTGCGAAAAGAATGCAACCTATTTTTACCCTAAGGGTATGAATAGAAGTTACTTTTCATTTTCACATTTACCGTGATTAAAACACTTAGAGCACTCAGATCAATTTCAAGGTGATTAAGGCAATTAAACAACGTTTTGTTCCTGTGCTTAGTGGTTAATTTAATAGTGATTTACAGTGCTTATTTGCAGTCAGCTCTAGGTGGACTTGTTGTAGAGTGCCTCTTGTACTCATCTTACCTACATTCTTTGTATTTCTAGGTAGGCCTTCGGCCCTTCTCTCTCTATTCTCTATTTTTTTGGTTCTTGTTTCAGTTGTTTTGTATTTTGTTTTGCTCTCTTTTCCATTTCTGGTCCTGCTTTTTGTCGCCTCCCATTGGTGGGTTGGCTCTACCAGAGAGTTTTCCTCCCTCTGTGTAGTTGTAATTTAGTGTATAAAGGTGTACATTGTCATAGGGTTTCTTTAGAGGTTTCTGTATATTCTGTACATCATGTAAATTTGCGTAAATAGTGTATATATGTCATTTTTCTTGCGGTTAGCCTGCGAGTTGTGCTTCGGCCCTCATTGTGCTTTGACCCTCTGTACATTAGGTGTATATTTCCCATATATCCTTCCATCCTTATGAGCTTTCCATACTCACTCACATCTTAAACTACTTTGTCAAGCTCATCGAGAGGTAGTCACCACGGTTCGAACTCGGCACCTCACTGGTTTGAATTATGGCAGCTTTATCTCTCCTCTGTCATGTCATCTTAAATGGTGGGATTAATTTCCCAAGAGTGGGCATTCAAATCCCATCCCATCTGGCATTTACTTCCCCTGCGTCTGCCCACTTGTCACCATTAATGTCATTATGCCACATGTCACGTGGCCACGTGACGACCCATGTCAACTCAGTATGGCTTCCTACTGGTCACGTCGACAATGGCTAACTCTTTTGGACTCTAGGTGTTGAGAGGCCCCTGGGTCATCATTCCATTTTTTTCATTTAGTCCAACACCTCGAAGCTCTCGAGTGCTCACCAAAATCTTACTCATGTTTACCTTAATACTCTAGGATTTTGATGTATGCTAACGCTTTTTGGATAGGTGCAAAATGGTGATGAAATCCCTAGAATCTGTAAATTTATTATTATTATATCATGTATTGACGGTTCTTTGGTCTTACAGGTTGCAGATTATTTGATCAAGATGTTTGAAGTGATCACTCCTCCTGATAGCCCGGAGCTTCCTACAACCTCCACTCGGGCGGCCACAAAAACTAAGGCTAAAAAGATACTGGCTAAGCTACCACTGACCTCCAAATACCCGAGGGAGGGTGTTCTTGTAGGGTCCAAGGTGGACTCCAAAGTGCAAGAAATAATAGACACAGAGCCCGGACTCTGGGTTGAAATGTAAGGCTTAGTTCAAGCCATATACAAGCTGAAGATCGATAGAGATAATATGGCTATCCACTTGGCCACCTCTGGAATTATTAAGGCTGCAAATTTTCCTTGCCCGGTGCAATTGCCGGAGCTAATACTCCAGCTGGTGATTCTCTACAATGCTCCTAAGTGGATTGGTTTGCTCACCGATGCCCGACCGTTACACTATCTAGTGACTATTGTCAATCTGGATGCAATAAATTTTGCTTCAGGGATGGGGATCCCTCAATTCAAGGGGTCTGTTGTTCTCACCTGGTCAAAATCATTGGAGGAGTTTGAGGGAGATTCCCTCCTTCCTGATAATATCTCAACTCTCAGTGGCTGAAGTCCCCGAAGAGGGACCATAAAAAGATGAAGTTGGAGATTCCCCGCGGGGTTTTAAAGAGCCCATTTAGGCAGGCATTATATTCCTATGTCGGATCTTCAGACAACCCCATGCCCAAGATTTCTCAGCATGGATGTACTACTTTCTCTATTGCATCACCACCCGCAGCCAGACCTTCAATTGGGTGGCTATCATAGCCAACCATGTGGACTCGCAGTTGAAAGGCGTTCTCCAGAATTCAAAGTTCCACATGATATCTTATGTACTATGGGAACTAGCCCAACAAAGATTGGCTTTTCTCAGTTTGCAAAAAATGGGCATTCTCAGGAATGGGCTGGGCCAGTTGATGCCATGGGATCATTATCCACATATCCAGTGGGAACTCAGTTTCCTAATTTTTTGTAGGGTAAATGATGCCTTCATTTACCAAAACATTTTGACACTTACTAGGGATTCTGGATACCGGTTATCACAAGAGACGATGAGCCTGGTGAGCACCTAAGGAAATTATTTCATTCAATTCCAGAAGCATACATATATTCGAGTGACTAGCTTCTCTAGTAAACCCTATCTTCTTCCCCGGTATTGCGGGGATAGAATCATTCTTTTAGAATTCTGTCGACAGATATTGGAGCTGCATGCCCTCTTCACAGTGAAGAAGGTCACCAATGTCCCGTTCCCAATCTCTTGTGGGAACCATACTTGTAGTCTAGCCACAGAAAATGAGGCAGATAATGAGCTAAAGAGTCTGGGGTTGGTCGAATTTGACCATACCTGAAAAGGCTTTGATCTATTGGGAAAGATATCTTTGGCGCTTCTCCGAGCCTCCCCACCATATATAGCAGACATTGAAGATTTTTGGGTAGATTTCCAAGACAAATTGGATCTCCCTCCAGTGGATTGGGCCACCCTAGAAGATTTAAAAATTGAAGGAGTATACCGTCCTATTATAGAGGCTAATCATAATTATTTTGCCCAGGTGTGTCCCAAGAGCACCCAGAAGGGACCAATTGTTCGGAGGTCCGCTGCCGCCGCCAGACCCAGCACAAAAAAGGGGAAGGAGAAAGAAGATACCCTAGCCAAGGTACCTCCTTCAGGCCTGGCCCCCATAATGTTATAACTACAAAAACAAATGGAGTCAGCGAGAGTGGCGATCCATTAGATTAGCACACAACTTTCGTAGGGCTTCCTAACAACTCTGGTAGCCTCTGCTCGCTCAATAGGATCCCCATCATTGGCCGCAATGATGAGCAAGAAGAATTTCACTGAGGTGGAGTTTACAAGTATTTTGGATACCGGGGTCCCATTAATAAGGAAGAAGAAGCAAAAGGTGACCCCCACTCCAAGCGCAGCCGTCAGCACCGGTATGCTTGACCTGCCTCTGGTTGATGTTAGTTTGGACTCCCTAGAAATCAAGAATATTTCATAGTCCTCTCCCCCACATGATGATTTTGATGATGTTTTTGGGGCATATGAACTCATGAACCTTCACGAGGATATAGATCACGCGGTAGAGGAGATCGCCAACCAAGAAAAAGAGTATATCTCCGTGGAGGAGGAAGCTCCAGAACAAGAAGCTGCCGTAGAGAAGGAAATCTGGGAGGAAATACAAAAGGAGCCCGAGTGGGAGAAGACACTGATCCAAGAGGTTGAGGATGAACCAAGGCAAACCACAAATGAGCAGCCGATGATTGGGGAAACCAGACCCACAGGATCAACTGTATCCCCAATCATCCTGCTCCAAATGCCTTCGGTTACTCTGGGTGACTAGATGCCCCAGAGCACATTCAGTGAGGTAATCATAGTGACCCAAACTCTGAATCTTGGCCCGATACCTCACCCACCTCCACAGGATGTGCCAGTGGAGAAAGATGTTTCGGTGGATGAAGTTGACAAGGCCGAAGAACAACAGTAGCAGAATGATGGGTAAATCCCCAAAGATATAAATGTTGGATCAATTAATGCTTAGAAGGATAGGGAAATCCCTGAGGATATAGGTGATATTGATACTGGTAGAGAAGAAACCCCAGATATCACAAAAGAAGACACCAACATGGCGGAGAACACTAAGGCTTTCAGGGAGAAGGAACAGGAACAGGAAAAAGAGAAAGAGCCCGATGACAATTTTGATCCCGGGAATACACCACCAGATTTTGAAGGGAATCCCAATGCCCAGGTCCTAACAGTGAAACCCCCCAGCCACCCCAATGGGTAGTGGAATCAAGAAAGAGAAAGGCCCTGGCAATGGCAACAAGTGTTCCACTCTCTTTGGATGAAATGAAGGCCCGAAATGCAGAAGCCAAAAAGCCTAAGAAGGCTTGGACGGTCCATACCCTCCAGACTGGCCCAATAGGAAGAACTATTGTGGCAATCACAACACCTCCCCCAAATGCAGATGCAGTGGTTGTAAGGCCTGAAGATTATACCATTACAAAGGTAGCATTGGGGAGAAGAGATAAGCAGGGCAAATTGGACCTGCTAAAGGAGGCCACCAAAGTAATAGAGGCCCAATACAATAAACAGAACTAGAAGTTGAAGGAGGAAAAGGAGACCGATGCAAATCTCCTCGCACTTCTGGCATAACTTACACAGCCCTTGGCCGAGGTTCACCCAGAAGCTTCTACCTCCAGATTACCGCTTGTACAGGGTGATATGGATTCTTTAAGGGCCATGAAGAAGAAGGCTCAGGTTGTGGATGAGTGGGTCACCGAACAGATAGCTGTCGTAAGGAAATTTTTAGTGGTGTCACTCCCAGATCTATATCAGATCAACATTCTCCTTAGTCAGGCGAATGCCTCCGCTATTGTGTAGGAACAAGACTTAGAGAAATATGAAAAATGGAAGGCCGGGTTGGAGGAAGTTTTCAAGAGCGGAGAAGAAACCATCACAGAGGCCAGAATTTTGGGAGATGAATCATATGATTCTCTATAGGCCCAGTATTCCAAACTTGGCCTCAAAATTGAGGTATACAAGGAACTGGTTAAGGCCCTAAAAGAGAAGGTGACCACAGCCGGATATCCTTTGGGCCTATTTCAGGCATTTGTGGTAGGGATATCACAAGTTGAACCCTTCACCATCGGGACATGCACCCTGGAGGACTATGTCCTCATCAAATATGACAAGTGGATGGAATCCTTGTATTAGTCTGTCGAGGACTTTGACAGGGGAAGATTATCAATATTATCCAAGATGATGATCCAGGCACATGATGCCGTGAAAATGGTAAGTGAATTCCATGACAGGGTCGGAGAGGTCAAAGAGAAACTGGAGGTTATCTGCAGTCGATGGGATGACATCAAGGATATAGATGAAGATGGCGTAAGCCAAGTTTTGGAAGCATTCAAAAATAGTAAGGAGCAATAAGATTCTCTAGAGTCTGGAGAATTCCATCAACCGTGCATATTTTGTATTCATTATTCTTTGAGCATAAGCTCCTGGATCCTAGAGTTCCGGATCCACAGTTTTGTAATCTTTTGATGACCCGCATCCAAGTTCCCCAAAGCTGACCAGTCATTGTCAAACAATTAATAAGGATGTCAGAAAGTAGGTGACTCCAGAAGGGCATGTCGACTCGAAAGATGATTCTGATAGGTGGTCTTCCCAAGGTACCGCTCCAACATAACACCTGGTGCATCGAAGATAGTGAGCCACTTTTTCATTAATGAGGTATGTAGCCTCGATCCCCAGGGGATCATATTTATTCTACTCTCCCTCTGGCTCTCTTCTCGAGGCTGATTCCTCCATACCTCTTTTCTTGTCTCATTCTTCTGACATGTCAGACCTCCATTCTTTTCAAGGTTGTTGTAGTGTGGTGCAGGTAGTACCAGCCACCAAAAATTGTATTTTATTAATTGAGTGTAAAGATAAGATATGTTAATCTTAGGGAAAATCTGTGTATAAATAACAAGTTTGACCTCATTCCAAGGGTCGACAAAATTGATGATTTTGCAGTCCATAGCTATAGCACTTTCAAAATTTTCATTTCATAGTTGTAGAGCTCAATGCTCCTTAGTTCTTAGAAGTTCTCGGTAGATAGATGCTCCCTTGGAGCCATTGTGGATGTACTCACCAGTGATGCTGGGAAACCATTAATGAAGAAGGAAGGATTCTCGCAATGATGTTGTTGGTCTCTTGATCTCTGAGTTAATACTCTCTTGTGCTGTATGTTTCTTATGTCCCTTTCTCTGACATTTTAAGTAGATTAACGACCTCCTCTTCCCCTCGCTATTGGATATGTATGAACTGTTGGTTCTGTATATGTTCAGTATTTAGTGTAGCATGTTAGAGCATGGTTTGATGTTTCAAATGTATTTGCACAACCATAGGTAGATGGAATACTTCTAACCCTTGCCTATATTTTGAATTTTATTTGGTTAACCAATGAATGCTTGCAGGAAACCCCACTTACCTAAATCCCCAGAGAAGACGAGTCGAGATAACCAGCTATCTCCCCAAACAAAATAGTCACACTCCCAACTAAGCTCTTGCATCGTCGAGACCCAACTCTCATGTGCTAGAAGGCCCGGAGAATCTCATTTCTCCAGACAACCTTTACAGGTGAAGTTGGTCAGTACCCCGGTACCCGGTGACAACTTACATCTGTTGGTGGACCCGGTCACAAACCCCCGTCAATAAGTGGTATAGACCCAAGGTAACTTGCATCATTCAAGCATACAAAACATTTTAGGCAAATGCCTTAAGCCCTCTTATAGCTCTTAAACACCTTATAGTTAATTAAACATCAAATATACCAAACTTTCTTGAAGAAAAAACACTAACCATTCTTTTCTCTATACATCCACGCCTTAGAGTCTGGCTTGTAGCCCTATTCACCAAGGCAAATGTGTGGAATCCTACTTCATCCTTGACCTTCACACTCTATTAAGTGAAAATTAAAATAGATCCAAACACTATACCTTATCAATCAGACAACTTGGAAACTCATATACTCCTAATACAAACTAATACCAGTGAGCAACAATTTTAAAATTAAAGCATCACTATCAATCAATAAGAATTTCCTTTAAAACCCACATTCATAACCAAAATTAAAACCTCAAGATAAACTTGATTGGGGCTAGACTCATTAGCAGGAGCCATGGAAACCTGGCCATCAAATTTGGCAAGACAATAGTCAGGATTAGCCTCATAGTAGATCTTCATAGTGACTCCTAAAGAGTAGGAGTGCAAGGACCAAAATTTAATAAAAACTAGCAATTGCACCTTGGTATGAAATGGGTAGGCCAAAGAGTTATAGAAGGTTAATTAGGAAAATAATTGATATATATAATGAGATAAAGAGAAAAGAAAGAGGATGGACGAAATAGAAGGATGTAATGCCCAAAAATTTCAAGTTAAATATTGGTCACAAATCCACACATAATTTTTTTTAAACATTAATTAAGTGCATGTAGGAGCTTACAAAGAACACATTACAAAGTCTTGATGTCACGCCTAAATTTTTTCACTTGAATAAAATGAATCTATTTTGTTTTTTCTTAAATGTTATAAAAAAACACTTATTCGACTTTATCACGGTGAAAGAATATATTTTGTGATAGATTTAACACACATAACATTTATAGCATTTTCACATTTGAGAGTGAGGACAAAGTAAAATTAATTGTACCATAGAAACCATTTTACACCCCCCTTGAGCTTTGGTGATCCAATAATTTTAGGAATATAAGTACAAGTCACTTCCAAGGAATGATTTATAAAGATCATTCCTTACTAATCATTCCTTGACATAAAATTAGTTATTTTACTATCGCACACCAGAAGGCCTAATAAAAAAATTAATTTTAACTAACCACATTCTTAATTCATACTAACTCATGAATTAATACTTTGAATTTGACTTTTATCTATAACAAAATGTTTAGAATGGAATTAAGTTTTTTTGCTTGTTTTTTTTTTCCAACCATGGAAATAACACTTAACACTTGTGGTCTTTAAAGAAACTAGGGTGACCATTTAATATTGAATTTTATTACCTTATAATTATACAGTCCAATACTAAAATTATTGAATTTACATAAGTCCAATACTAAAATTATTGAATTTATAATTATGTAAATGACTTATTATTTAATTTTCTATTCTATCTATTCAATACCTTGATGTCATCCATTAAAAGTATCATTAAATATTAGATAAATAAATGATCAATATTTTAATTTACACCATATGCATCTTCATCATTTCCTATATTATTCCCTTCATCTCATGACTCATTAATCATCTGACATAAAATACAAGGTATCAAGAATGAGTGTGGTGTTGCACACTGAAATAATACAACATTATAATTTTTTGGGTTGATAACTAAAATAACATATAGTTATCCCAGAAATATTTCATCTATCGTCAACCCACCATTATCAAGTAGATGGTAGAAATCATAAGGAAAGCACGACACAAGCTAATAATCATAATCCATCACTAAGAAATGAATTAAGTATAATGAGAGGGCACAGACTAGAAGATTCATAAAAATTTGGCTGAGAGCATTGAAAGGAAAAATCTTTGAATATGTTAAAGACCAGAAAAAGTTTTCAACCATGTGAAATGACCTACTAAAGACAAAGATCTCCAGATATGTTAAAAAATCAACGCTTTGTATATTTTGTAGCCTTGGACAATTCCCAATGAAGGCACCCTCCAACACTTTGAAACCTTTAAAACAAATTGCACCCTCCAGCTCTATACATTCGTTAATCTAAATTCTCTATGATCTCTTCGTGAGCGTGCTTGAATCATACAAAAGGAAGGAAAGAAAGAAGGGAGAGAAAAGTTCAAGCCCAAATTCTCTATGATCTCTTCATGAGCGTGCTTGAATCATACAAAAGGAAGGAAAGAAAGAAGGGAGAGAAAAGTTCAAGCCCAAATTCTCTATGATCTCTTCATGAGCGTGCTTGAATCATACAAAAGGAAGGAAAGAAAGAAGGGAGAGAAAAGTTCAAGCCCAAATTCTCGTCACACACAAGTGAGAGTACAAAGAAATAGTCTGTGGAGGAATAGCCTACAACAGAGTCCGTCTCAACATAGTTTCACGCTACCCCATAACCACTACCACTGTTGTACAAAGAAAACAAGATGTTTAGTGGTTTTTGTGTGTGAGATAGGTTTGAGGCTGATAGATAGGTTTGAGACTGTGTCAAACTCACAGGGGAAACCTGTCGGCTAAATATACTAGAAATTGGAAACATAATATTGATAGAAATCATTTCATATATATAACAACTAAGGCAATTCTTATTGATAGAATTATGATGATTGGAAGCTACCTATTTCCATCAACTGTCCTTCTTTATTTAATCATTACACCCTTATAAATGTTGCTTTTTTTTACCATATTACTATATCTAATATTTTGGTTAGGAGGGACTTGGAGATTTATGTCAAAGATGTAAACATTTCTGATATTTTAGCAAGAAAAAGTGTAAAATAAATGAAGCCTAAAAGCGTTGCACAACACAAGAATTATTAGTTAAACACCACTAAAAAGTGGTATAGTTTTAACTTTTGTTCGTTAAAATCCACATTAAAATGGAATAGTTTTGAATTGTGTTTAGATTATACGTCTTTTGTAAAAGGAAAAAAGGATCTGTAATTCTTTTTTATATTAAAGTAGAAGTATTCAACAAACATACAGTTACAAAAAATATGAATTGAAGAGCTAAATTTAATCTGGTCTGTATAACAGCTACAATCACAGAAATGACAATGATATACATATATAATGGCACAATGAAGTTCCAATTCCAAAAGTGATAAATATGAGGATGAAATATAAAGCACTAAGATATATATTGAGATAATCAACATCACTATAAAAAGGAATTCAATTTTTATAAAAAGAAACAAATTACATATATTGCTGGCAAGACTACTGAAGTAACTGAGTAACAAAATGAAATGTTGATTAAAATAATCAATGATACTGTAAACAATTTAAAACAAATCCATGATAATGTAAACAAAGTCAATCTGTGGGACATGGTTGGTTGTAATTTTTTCTTGAAAAAATTCTCATACATTAAATACTAAAGTTAAAAGAAGTTTGATGGGTATGACCATCTATGGAGCCTCCTTTATACAAGCCCTGCCTATTATAGAAATCTGTTGGTTGGTTGCATTCACCTCCATAATATGATGATTCAGCCACTTCAAAGCACCATGTTATCTTGAAAGTTCAATCACCTGATCAGTTGGTTGGGGATCTCGTCTTTTTGGATAATACATTATCATTCACAGCCGAGGAGCTATCTTGTGCACCTACTGAGGTGTTGGGTAGAAGCAGTCATGGTACCTCCTATAAAGCCACTCTAGACAATGGACATGTTTTGAGAGTGAAGTGGCTGAAGGAGGACTTAGCTAAGCACACAAAGGAATTTGCAAGGGAAGCAAAGAAGTTTTGATATATTTCCACTATGCCCTTTTATCTTTTATCATTTGCTTCTATTTGATTTAAATATACCTAAACACAAAGGGTGAAGTGTTATTTAACAGCTCACACAGAAGGTATGCAAGTGCTTATAACAATAGAAATGTAATAGGAAAAAGCATAATGTAAAAAATCAGTTATTATAAAGCCTCAGAATGTTGACTCTAGCGCAGGACATGCTGGAGATACAAAGAGTTTGGTATTATGCATGTGGAGGCAAGATTTTAAAGGGTTTGCACGAATGGAGATTCTTCCCATGGCATTGATGATGCACAGTGAGGTCTTAAAACATGGAAGGATATGTATGGTGTGACAAGTATGGCATAGAATGCGGCTAGAGATAGGGTTTTTGCTCTAGCACCCATAACATAGAATGGCGGTGACTGACTCAGAATACTACCAGCAAACTTGTTATTAGATAAGATGAGGCCCTAAAGCTTCAGAAGTATTGCAAACTAAGATAAAATGGAGCCCCTACAAAGATTGAAAGATATATTCAACACAGTAGGACTGCCAAGAAGAAAAATTTACTGAGTGACATAAACAAGAAGCAGGTTTCCCTGTGAGGAAAACTCAACCATTGCAATGCCATGTAAACAAGAGATCAAGCATGAATTGAAATGCAAAATATGATAAAGGAGTTTCTTAATGTATTCACAGGGGTGAGCTACTGAAAACCAAAATAACCAGTTAAGGAAGAAAAAAACACATATTTACCTGCACAAGATGCTCCACCATAGGAAATCCCCAATTTTTGTGTTGCGATCTCTACTGCTTAACTAGAATAGGATGTGGTGTTCCCGTATTATATGGGCTTTCAATTATAGGAACCTTCATTGTAGGTGAGAAATAAATTCTCTGAAATGATATAAACAAGAAACTATTATGAACATGTAGAGAATTAACACTCACAGAGTACAACTTGGTGTAAGAGGGAAAACCAAAGAAACGTTTGAAGAAAAAACTTTATTAATGGTCTGATTCTGTGAGACTCCATTCACCGAAACTTGTAAAAGAATATTATTCCTGCGATTGGTAAAAATCACCTATCTTGGACATTCACATCAGCAAACTTGGTTGAATGAATGAATGAAAGTTTTTAATGACTTCCACGAGACCACCGGTCTAAGGGACCAAAGAGAAAGTTAGGCATCCTGCTGAGATTTCTCCAAGTTGTTCATTTTGTTGTGGATCTGGATTAAGAAGTTTGTTGTCTTGTGTAATCTTGCCTCTTCAAAAAGTTCTTTCATGTTGTTCACCTGTAGGCAATCTCTATACTCGCTGTGAATATCCTCATAAGACCCACATTCCTTAATGAAATGCCATTCTATTTCCACCGCTCATTTGCTGCAGAAAGCACAAATTATCTCTTCCCACTTTTCTTTCGGGACCCTCCATCTACCAGTTTCACATCATAAATGGTGGGAGCTAGTCCTTAACTGGGCAATTAGAATTTTGGCCTTTCCTTTAATTGTGGACCCTAAATAGGTTTGATCCCCATGATCCCATGTGTGATTAAATTCCTTGGCATATTAGGCCTTTTTTCTTCCTATTTGATTCGTCCACATGGCAGTTCTGAGTTTTTCTAACACCCATTTCTTTATTTCCATATTAGTGTTTGGACACTCCTGGAGGGTAATGTTCCATTTGTTCAACCATTTTTTGTTTTGTTCCTTCCACGTTACTTTCCTACGTGATAACTCCTCTTCAACCACCAATTTAGGCTAGGGATGTTTATCCATACTTCCCACTTTTTTCAGATAACCTAGCAACCAGATAATTGTTGAGGCCTCAATTGGGAACATACCCGCCTCTACCAAAAGGATCTCGTAAGGGACTGTTGCCTTGAACTTGAGGTTAGTAGTAATGAGATGCTTCTGGATTCTTTGTATTTGTCTCCATTTATGATTTGATACATTGCTCCCCCAAACCTCGCATCCATAAAGAATATCAGGAACCACTAAAAGACCAAAGAGGGTCTTCCTAGTTTTCCAGTCCCAAAGTTCCACTTTCCTGCATCTATTTTGAAGAAGGTATGAGGCCTTCCATCCCCCCCGAATCCATTTTTACCTGCATGTCTCCCAACTTAGTCTAGAATGAAAGTCAATTCCGAGATATGTGTACTCTTCCACCATTTCTAACGGGCTTCCCTTGAATAAGAAAGTGTGTTGTTGTTTTTTATTTTTTAAAGAAAAGATCATGACTTTAGTTTTAGTAATATTGACTTCCATCCCAACCTCTGAACAAAAGGATTCAATACTTTTCAAATTCTCTCTCAAATATTGCGCACTCTTTGCAATTAGTATAAGGTCATCAACATAGAGGAGCAATTTTATCACATAACATGACAAATGCACACCTCCCCCATTGGCATTTTTTAGCCACTCTTCCAATTTATCGTTGTGTAGGCCAAAGAGAGTAGGTGACAAAGGGCGCCCTTGTTTGACCCCAATGTCACTCCCAAAATATTCTGACATGCCCTCTTTAGTTCTGATTTTTGCTTGAACTCATTCCTACAATTTGTGAACAACAGTCCTGTACTCTTTTGGGACTTCCATTTCTTCCATTTTGTGCCATAGTTTATCCCTAGGAACAATATCAAAAGCCTTCTTAAAATCCACAAAACAGAAAAAAATCCTCTTCCCCTTACTTTTCCCATACACTTTCAATGAGGTGTCTTAGTGTGATGCAATGATCAATGGTGGAATGTTTTGGGTCTGAACCCAGCCTGGCCCTTTTCTCTTTTCTTCTCCTTTTCTTCCTAATCATTGATTCTACATTCTAACATACTCCCAAAGAGTTTGCCTAACAGAAGATTCACCATTATGGTATGGTAGTTGGAGGGTTTGTTGATGTCCCCACCATTGTGTAGGGGGGTAACCATAGTAGTGGTCCAATCAATAGGAAAGCAGCCCTGTGTGACCTTGTTGAAAATATTCTTAATGTGTGGGGCCAAGATATCTACCCCCCACTTTAAAAATTATGCTTGCATCCCATCAATATCCTGGGATTTTCCACTTGCGAGCCTCCTTATACCTACTTTAATGTCCTCAATAGAAAATAACTCTGTGTCATTATTAGATATAATAGGTGGAGCCACTTCATTCGGTCTCTCATATAATAAATTTGCATAATCTAACCATTGAGTGTCTGTAATGTTGTTTTCCACTTGTTTTCTAGCCTGCTATAACTCTCTCCAAAAACCCTTAGGATTGTGTTTCCCTAACAAGATTATCTCTTTCCTTCGAGTGATCACATAGCTATCCTTTTTTATTTTTATCAATTTCTTTTAGGCCTTTATGTTTTCTTTGCTTTCAATCCTCCCTTTAAGAGCTCTCTTTGCCTCCTTGCATTCTTCATCATACCATGGATTAGTTGGAAAGGTGTTTGAGTTTCTCCTTCTCAGTTTTGATCTCTTACATCCCTTTAAGGCATTCAAAACTAAGGGGACTACCCTTCTGCTACTTAACTGCTCATTTTCTTCCTTTTTGTCCCTAGGATTAGTGTTGTACCCGCTTTTTTGCATCTGTTGTTCAAGGGCCTAGTAAAATATCTCTTTGTTCTTGCTGTTTATGAGGATTTTACCAAGTTTATGCTCTTTTGTGCTATTGTTAAGAGTCTTCCCATCTTCGAAACTTCTTGCTCTAATATCATATTTAATGAATAGAGGTATGTGGTCTGAGTTTAATTCTATAGGGAAACTTTCTATCTTGAAGTCCACTAGTTTGTGAGTGACCGATTGAGAGCATATCACATAGTCCACCACACTTTTCCTATTGTAAGTTTTACAAGTGATTCCACTAGAACTTGGCCAATACTTCATGCCATTGCAAATAACCAGCCCGTGAAGGCTACACATACCCAAAAACTCTGCACCAAAGCGTGACACACATCCCCTCATGTCCTGGGGAATTTTTTGACTAGAAATATCCTCACATTCCTTTAGCCACAAAGGATTTTTGTCCTCCACTGGATCCCTGCCTAGCTGAATAGCTTGGTTTCCTGTTGTCCTAGCATTGAAATCTCCTATTAAGATCGCGTTTCCTGTAGAGATAAAAGCTAAGATGTTTCTCTTTAATGCTCCAAAAGGATCTTCATTATCTAAGTTCCTCTTGTAAAATTTTGAGCTTTTAGGCGCGAAGTAACATGCAGCCAGCCATGTGATCTCCTTGTTGTCCTCTATTTTCAGCCATATGAATTGTTTGTTTGAGTCTTCTTTCTCTACCTTTACATTCTTGTCCCAAGTTTCTCTTATTAAAATTGTGATCCCACCATGGCCTTTGCATGTTTCTGTCTCTTCATTCCAAACAAAAATCTTGTTGTATCCTTCAAATTCTAGAATCCTACATCCTTCATGTTCATGTGTTTCTACGAGACAAATAATGTCTTTTCCCTCGGCTATGGGCCCCAACCCTGGTCCTCTTCACCATGGATAACCCCTACAATTCCAACTCACCATGTTTAGATACACTCGTGGGGCCCCAAGTTCCTATTTTTGTGTCGCTGGTCTAACCTCGATCTGAGCTTGAGCATTTTTCAGCCATGCCCATTTGCCTGCAGCTCTTGCTGATTTTACTTTCTCCCATTCTTTCCTCCTTTCTTCTTGCTAAAAAATTGTTAAATCATCATCTAAATATATTTGAGTGCCTCTAAGTGGCCCCCTGTTCTTCATAATCATATTCTTGTCCTCTATGCTGCCTAGAATAATCCTCATATGCCTGTCTTTCCATGTTCCCATACTTCTACCAATCCTTTTTGCTTGTTTTATAGACCCTGTCCAATTCAGCTTGTCTTTGAGGAAGTCCCGTGCCAAAATATCTATTTTTTCACAATCCCCATAGTCTTTCAAACCTTTAATAATGATGTTTACTGCTTTCTCATTTTTGTCTTTTTCCTCTTGAATCTATTTCTTGTTTTGTTTTTCAATTGTTACTGTTTTCCCGAATGATGTTTCGTTTACCACTTGAGCTCACGATTTAACCTCCTTGATTTGTTCTTTTAGTTCATTTTCTCTTACAATCATATCTACTAGAGCTTCCTGAACCTCCTCTATTTGCGTTGAAGATGTTGATTTTGTTGATTCAGGGCAATCCTTCTCCAAATTTTTCTCGCATGCCATATCTTACTTAATGCTGATTAATTCTTACTAACCTCTCTCAATGTCATATTGTAGACTTACAACTTGGTTTTTCAACCATTTATTCTCTCTTTCAAGTTCCCAGCTTGCTTATGTGACTTTGTGCAACTTTTCACTCTCTAGTTGCCCCTTAGCCTCTAGGGCTTCAATCCTTTGTTTCATGTCCATGAGGTCCTTTACGTATAGTTCTGATGACCATAGCAGTGGGGAGGAAGAGGGGTTGTATGATGCTTGTAGGAGCCCCCCTCACTTGCCATTTTGGTCACCCCTTTATCAACCCCATCAACTTTGATCTCTTCTTGCACTATATGGTCGTTTGCTTCCTCCTTTGTGTCTATTTCCTGATTAGTTGAGGCACCTAAAGACAAGGTTTTAGTTTCCCTCGGGAGACTCATGATAAGCTTTTTCTTTTGTAGTTGTTTTTTCTTTCGAGCTTGCCTCCGTTTTATGATCCCCAAATATTTTTTTTCATTTACAAAAATGAACTTAGTGTTTATATTGTGTGCGCTCTCTTGTTGAGCTGCTTGCAATGGTTTCCATTCTAAACTTAACCATTGTGTTTCTGTTTGCTGACAATCACCGGATGTTCTCCTTGTCAGTCCTAGATTGCCCAGGTAAGGGTTGTATTCCGTTCTAGCATGGGACATGGAATAATTATCAAATCTATACCAACTATTTGTTGAGATGCAACAATCATGAAGGTAGCTCAACAGGTGACTTTATTTCTGGCATATTTCCTTTAGCCATCATGGATCTACGAAAGCAAGGGCCTTCAGGCTCAATGCTCATAGTCTGATCGGTGGTGATCATTGCAACTAAACACTCACGTATCCCAAAAAAATGTGAATATGTCAGCTAAACACTCATGCAATCCTCTGTGCACCCACTGAACATGGGTACAAACATTAAAAAATCACTTTTGCAGTTGAAAACCAGTTTTATGGTGGTTTATAGTGTGAGATAGGTTTTGTAGCTTATGTACGTGAGAGACCTCACAAGAAAAGCCTATCGGCTAATAAGATATGAATATTAAGATGTTGAGTATTTATAATCATTAAAATTAGTAATTGTATTTGGGTGTGCAATGGGTAAGTCAAAGAAGTTTGGAAAGTCTTTTAGGGAAAAAAATGGTCTATTTTGTTTATGTGATTATGTAGTTATTGTGATCAATAGGTATTCTTATTAGCGAATGATGTTGTTTGTACAATAACATTTCAATGGAGAAATCATAGCTTCAAATCAATTATGCATCCACTTATAAGGATCCAAACATGACTAAAAATAAACCTCTTAATCTTTAATGTTGGTAGAGTATTCATAGTTTTCAAAAATATTTCATGGTCATCACTTGCATATATTATCATTCTATGGATTTAAGTACGACTTTAATGTTTGGAGTATGTTGTTTGAGTTCAAATTTATCATGTGAAATTTTGGGCTATGCTTAAATGTAGTAAATAAGAAAGGGGAAAATATTATGTTTAATACATTATTGTAGATACAATATAAGGTTGACAACGTGATTACAAGAATATTATATGTTTATGTAATTCTAAGGATGCATTCAAAATTATCCTAAATTGTCATTTATGGAGCATTTTGATTATCAAGAAGTGGAGATGCATGTTTAGGATTAAAAAGTTGAGATTCCAATAGTGGTTGAATCAATTAGAGATATCATTTCAAGTTAGTAAATTCTTACATTGTGTAGTCATACTATTTTTTATGTATATTATTACATATTCTAGTATAGAGAGGGTAATAAATTAAAAAACCATTCTCTCCCCACTTGTGATGTAAATGATACAAATATAAACAATTGTTCAAGATCATTAAATTATATACTTCTTAGCACAAAAAGTTTAATTTGAATAGATATACTTTAACATATATTATCTAGATATGTGTCTTGGTATGTCCAGTTTTATCACAAATATATTTTATTTTAAATTATAACTTTATAATGAGACCAATGATGCCTAATCCCTTTGGTCAATATATTAGTTTTCATTTTTTCATAGATACACGATTATATCTAATGTACCTTCCTAATCATCCCATACATCTGAGCATTGTTGGTGGAAAAGAGAAATTATATAAAGGTCTGTCACTTGAAACCTACTAACAATGAAGGTCACAAACCATACCACTTAGCTTCTATAGTGATTAAATCTAAACTCCATCATTTAGAAGGGGTTGAAGAATGATATGATAGATAATTTTGTTTCTCTATCTTTGGTATTCATTTGTTGCACTAGTTAGTGGTGTGTGTCTCAATGTTATGACCTTTACCACTTTGTCCCTTGGAGATAATATTATCCATTGGTGCTCCTTGAACACTATCCCAAAAATAATTAACATTGTTTCACTCACCCAAATTTAATGTTGGTAGAATTTGATAAGGGAGCATATGGACTTAGGGATTTCACATCTTAAATGTTATCATTGTAACTCCTTCACTAAATTATAGAATGCATGAGACAATGAAAGAGAGAATTCTCACAATACACAAAGCAATTGAGGTTACTCATTGTGTTGAATTTATAGAAAGATCATATAAAGAGAAGAAAAATAACTTGGGTTCTAGGATATTTCTAAATTACTAAAAGAAATAGTCCATATGAAATTAAAAAATCATTCAATTAGATTACTACATGGTATTTTTATTTTTCTCGGTTAATAATTATTTTTATTGATTGATATAAAAAAGTACATAAATAAGTTTATTTTGAAACCACCACCATCACTTCAACTGTAATCAAAACCAGACTGGACACAAACCTATACCACCTTTCACCTATGCACCTGGATCTTCTCCATTTATACAGTCAATATACAAATCTATCAAGTTGCATACAAATTTCAAATATAAATTGCCCAATATTCTTCAAAAAACTAGCATCGTAGGGCTACATCGATACCCAAGATACAAAAAATTAGACCATACATAAAATACCTCGATACGCTTCAAAAAACAAGCATTACAGGGCTACTTGTTAAACCCTAGATACAAAAAAACTAGATTTTTCAAAATAGAGTACAATATGAAACCATAAATCATTCACAAACTAGGGGACATTTTCCCTTGTTGTCTCCTTGCAGCTCACCTTTAGTGCTTCTTCTCCTCCAATGAGATCCACCTCTTCCTCATCCGCATTCACGAGCCTCACTAGTGCACATTCCTTGACCTCTTCCTCGATGACAACCTTGTCCCCTCCTTGCATTTGCATTTTCTCCATCTCCCTGCCTACCTTCCATCTGGTCACCCTCAAGAGCTTCCTCATTTTCTCTCTAATAGTCTGCTAGTTGAAATTTGAGGAGCTCTTTGTTGAATTGCTCCTTTCGCAGACTCGATAGTTGTTGGCATTTGGTGAAGATGATATGAGTGTTGATCATTGGAGTGTATTGGGTGTTGTCATTGATGGAAACATGATCTATTGGGAGTATGAGATTAGATTTTCTAGTGGTGTTGAAGGATCAATTGATGAATTGGCTAGGTGTTCAGTCAACTGGGCAGAAGATAGAATGCAAGGAATGGTCAGCCAAATTTGGCATTTGAGATCAAGTTAAGATGTGTGATCATATACTTAACATCTACAGAGGCATATATTTCTTCATCTATAATCGCATCAATTAGTTTGAAGATTGGAACAATTTATTGATGATTTAAGCGACATTGGCAGAAGAACAAAGGACAAGAAAAGTATGTTTGGTTAGAGCAGCTAACCAGTCACTTTAATGTTCTAAATGTTAAATTTATGATTTTTTAAATGTTGTGTTGACTTTATTAAGTTGACCAATGCATTTTGGCTTGATCGGATTTGAGTTTTATGTCGATGGGTAAAATGTTTTAGGGAAAAAGGCCGACTTTGATAAAGTTGTTATAAAAGAAGGATGAGATTGAGATTTAGGGTTAATAAGGTGATGTTTAGATGATGTGATAAGAGATTGTGATTGTGCAAAGTTTTTGAATGTTTAAGGAGGCGTTGTAATCATAATTGAAGTGGATATCTTAGATAGAGAGTGTCATTTTTAGATTAGTTATTCTTGGGTATTTCTCAAGGCAATCCCTAATAGGTTTGTAGCTTAAATAATTTAACAAGGTCACTCCTAATAGGGTGAGTGAGATCTTTAACAAGATCTAAATCATAAATCCTCTAACATGGTAACTCTAGGAAGGAGTTTGAAATCCTTTAACAATGTAGTTCTTAACATGACTTGTATTAGCTCTTAACCGGGCTTAAGATAATCTTAATCAAGTATGCCCTTAACACGATGTCTGTAATTATTGGAGTTGATGAAAAATCAACCCTATAGCTCCCAAGAATCAACTGCATGCAAACCTGTCATAGAAAGAGAGAAGTAAAAGCTATGGAGGCCAAAAATAACAAATCGATGAAAGAGGAAAGGTATTGTGTAAACAATGGAGAGAAAACCCTCAATATAATAACATTCTCGGATAATTCACTGAGTTGGAATAATTACAAAGAGATAAAACCTTATAATGGTGATTAAAACTATAAAAGGGAGAAACCTAGGTTGCATGATAATAATTAATAAAAGAATTAATTATTATATGCCTAAAGTTTAGCTTAAGTAAACTAGAGATAATAAGTTACTTAATAATTAAATCAAAATGATTTAATTAATAAGTGAAATCATTTATTACTCTAACACCTCCTCTTAAGATAAACTTAGGGAGTAGCTAAAAACCTAGAAACAAGTACTGAAAGCAGGAAAGAAATGGGTCCTGACAACAAGGCCTGATCAGGTACCCAAGTACAAAAAAATCTTTGTAAAGAGGAGAAAAGGAGAAAACCCAGTGGGAGAAACCCCTCTCCGAAAAGAGATGAAGCCTAGCGAAGGACTGAAGAAGCCTCTGAACTAGAGAATGTCCCAGAAAATAGGAATAAAGGATGAACATGAAGAACACCTATGAAGCGTGAAGTTGCAAACACTATCAAAGAATAATTGTTGGAACCTCCACTATAATATAACATGACCAGGTAGAGGATTGTAATCTGCATGAGTGTCCTCAAATGACACTACTCGAATCAGGATGGAAAACAAAGTCAAACATCGAAACTCAAAGATACAGATGGAAAATAAAAAGCACCAAAGTCTAAAGAGCTTATCAAAAGATGGAAGGATGCCTCCAAAACAAGAATTAAAGAGTGTCCATATGGTAAATGATCCATCTCACCTAAATTCATAGGTACCTAGCCAATGCATCTACCTAGTACATAAGAACAAATACTTAATACATAGCTCACTCCATCAAACCAAGGAAACATTAGAACCAACAGAAGATACCCCCCATAATGCTGAGCAGGGAGAGGCATGATAGGTACACTAAAATAGACTTCCAAGAAAAATTTCATGTCAAAGAACACGGAACATAGAATGTGCAGAAGAAAGTACAAACACATATAAAGGATGGTGTCATGGATGATCACTCTCTTGACACACATCATGAGGCTAATGTCATGGAAGGAACACTCACTTGACAAAGGTAGATGGAAATCAAAGCAAACATCAAACCCCCCATGGAAATTTATAATGTAGTGTGAGTAAAACAGACACAAAATGTGCAAGATCCCAAGTATGCAACATATGGCACTTTATCTTAGTGTGTTTGCAAAAAATAAATGCTATAGAAATAAATGTCTACAATGCTTAGGAATGAAAAAAGTTGTAAGAACATGAGTAACAGCTAAAAGGGAGTCATCCCATGCAAGGAAAATGATCCTAGGACTTGAAACATCCAAGATAATCACTAGATTGCAAAAAAGCAAAAAACTAAATAAAATGTACTTGGAGCATATTTTGGAAATGAGACCCATACCAAAAGAAAGAGCACAGAACCTATAACCACTTGGATTTGGTCTTCTTTGACCATAGACCCTATTTTCCCTATGTGTGATCATACCCCCAGTTATGTTCAGACAACTCTTCGATCGACTGACATAATTCATTCAAATCAAATTTAATCTCCTAAGTGATCTAATCACTAAATTTTATTAATCACCTAAGCCAATCAAATCAAATCAATTTAAATCAAAACATTTCAAATTAATACATGGCTAAGGTAATTAATTTAAAATGAATTAAATAAATCCCTATTTATATCTAATCACTTGCAAAAAGCCTATCTTCTAGCCTAAATTAATCTAAAATAATTGGCTATAGTTCTAATTAATTATCTAAAGCAATAAACAACTTAAATAATTAATATTCCTATTTTTGAATGAATATATTTAATATAATTCATTTCATTAATATTCCCCTAAACCCCTAACCTAACCTACCTCAACCACCTTGACCCTGGGTTCAAACCCATCCCAACTTATTCACCCCATGCTAAATCTAATCCTAATCCTAATCCTAATCTCATTCTAACCCACCTCCTAATGATGTCGCATTCCTAAAAATGTGATTAGGAACTCAACCCACTTGAGAAAGTCAACTTTATCAAACTTGACTCTCTCTAAGTCCACCTTCTCAAGCTTGCCTCTTACACCCTCACCATGCCTCTTAAATGCTTGCATTTAATGCATATTCCTCAAGACCATGCCTCATGAATGCCTTTGGCATTTATTCCTCTTACACCTCATTAATGGGTTTTACAACTCCATTAATGACCCTTGTCCCCCCCTCTCTCTCCTCATTCCTTCTATAAATAGAAGGAGTTTTTGAGCTCAAATAAGCCTGAAAATGTATTGTTATGCTGTTAGGATTTATATAGATTCATGTTTCATTTTAGTTTCTATGATTATGCATTGTTATAATCTTGATTTCTAGAACTAGAATGCATGTTATTTAGATATCTTTCTTATTTTTAATAGAATCTTTCATGCTAGGCTGTATATGTCACTGGAAAAGGCATAATCTAAGGGCTATTATGTTGTTTTTCACACTCCTAGTTAGAAAGCAATATATTGATTTTAGCGGATTTCCATGCTTTACTAACCCTATTGTCACTAACGTAATGATCTATTGAAGTGTTGTATCGCAGGTAAAAGGTGCACTATTTCACACACACATTTTTGGCACCCACCGTGGGGCTCGATTTCATATTTTGCCTCATTTCCACTTCATTTTTCACTAATTTGTCTTCCCAGTTTTTGGGTCCAGAGTCTTTTCTAGTAGCAGAAGCTCACATTCAGGATACGCCCTCGCACCGCAAAAATTGAGGCTCACATCCGGGATTTCCTGGGTCATTTTCAGTATAGGCTCACATCTGGTAAACATTCTATTGCATCTGGTAGTAGAGGCTCGTATCTGGTTTGTTGCATCGTATCCTGTATTTCTAGGATCACATCTAGTTGAAATTTTTGTGAATTTCATTACCTAATCTCTAACATTTTAACGAGTTTGGTTTTTGATCTTTTGGACAACCTAATTAGTGTTTGCAGATTGTCATCAGGGTTGAAAAAGCAGGGAAAAAGAATGCTAACTTGTTGTATTTCAGATTACCATCCCCTTATCTTGACCTCTATTTTCGTTCTATCTTTCAAAACTAAACACACTTTCTTCTCATTTGTTAAATCGATTAGAGAAGTATTCTCTTTTCCTTTAGAGGAAAATCATAAAATCAAACATTGATTTAGATTTTGAAAGGAATTTGGGGTAAAAGAACAAAGCAAACTCACCATATAATTCATTTTTGGAATCAGTAATTGAGCAAGCAAGTCACTAAATCTTGTGGGATAATTGAACAAGTTACATTGTTAAATTCATTTTGGGATCTAAAATTGAACAATAAAATCACTTAACATTGCGGGTAATTGAACAAAACAAATTTGCTTTCACGCATTTTGTTTTCATTAACTTAGGAATATCTAAATCAAGCTCAACATAGCTTGAGGGAATGATTGAAGTGTTTTGGGAAAAAATGACATGGATTAGGAGAGTATGCTCTTCTTCTTTTGAAGAATCATAAATCTAGACATCCTACGCTCGCTAATCCTTTGTATGCTTAATTAACAGTAGAGGGCCTGCCGGTTGAGGAAAAAATCTCCCGAGAATGACCCAAGTGAGGATAGGTTTTACGCCAACCCTTCCAACTCACTATAAATAATTTCTTCCTTGTAGGCTAAAGCCTCAGAAGATGGAGCCGGTTTTGTTCTCAAAATTTCGACATCATTCCTTGAACATGCTTGGGTATGTCTAGAGCGGAGCCACTTGAATCTTGCTTGTGAGACTACACATATTTGAGTACTCATAGGACTATACGTTTCAATTTTGTCTTGCATAATTGTATGGGAGACGGTTTCAAACAGAATGCCCCATCATAAACAATGAACTTCATAGGAAAACAACCTGATTCTTCCCTGAAAGGGTGATAATCCTTGTGCAAGGCAAAAAGTATTTTCCCCAAGACACTTGTCATATCATGCCCTCACTTGCATTTGGAGTTGGCTAATACAACATCATGACTGGAGCCATTGTATGCTTGGTGATGTTTGTATTCTGATTAGCATTTGAGTGTGTACCTAAGTCAACGAGCAAGGATTTTCATCCTCCTCCTAGAAAATAGGGCATAAGGACATGTTTGTTCCCCTAACAATGCAAATCTGCTTAATGTATCTAAAAGATCACTAACAAGATAAAATCCTTCAAAAAAAGAAACAAACTTCAATCCTTGGTTTACACGTGTGTTTTTCACCCACTAACAGGTCTCAGAATGCAATCTGCAATCAAACGAACTTCATGCACTTTCAAGACAAAATTTTCAAAACTAGCAAAATTTGACAGAGACATCAGAAACTTGCATCCTAGATTTCCTGGCTCGTATTTGGTATCCTAGCTTGTATCTGGTATCCTAGCTCGTATCTAGTCAACACATCATCGCATCTAGGGTTAAAACTTGCATCCTGGGTCATCAGAAGCTCGCATACTATATTTCTTGGCTCACATCTAGGAGCTCGCATCTAGGACAATGGACACTTGCAGATTAGTTTCTCATAAAACCTCAGTAGATTTGGATACCCTTTTTTCCCTTTAGTTTGTCCCTGTTGTCTTTTCTGGTCTCCCTATTGCTGTGTCAAAATTATTTTTTTCAGACGTCTACCTTGCATGTCCTGTTAGTTTCTCGCAATCAGTCTCAATACGTGTGGTTTATCCACTTTTTACAACAACTTGATTCCTAGCTCACTATCAGGGCATTCTAATCCTCTGACGCTGGAATCATTTACTTCCACCAAAATATAAATAATACTTCCACCTAGACACACTCACTTGAACGATTTGAGATACTACGTGACAATATCAGAAAACTTTGACGAAGTTGAGATACAAACACATGGTTAACACAAGACGTAACAAGTACACATCTAAAGGATCGAGAGCACTTCCTAAATCACTACACTTTCAAGTAGAAACATCTCACAATTCCCTACTCGATCTAGACTCTCCAGAAATGGACAGGTCCACTCACGGATGGAGTGAAGCTTTTGAGGAATATAACAATAGAAAAGACCAAAAGCATGAAGATATCGATGAAGAAGAAGAACCCACATTTGGTCATCCTATATTTGAATTAGGTAGTGAGAAAGACATCATTGAAGAAGAGTAAAATAAACTCAAATAAAGCAGTAAGTTCCACAAGATAATGGAAAAGATGATTGACGAAGATAAAGAGAAATAATTTCTCCATCTACCATCCACTGGCGTAAAGTTACCCAAGGATTATGATGTGGAATAACTAAAAGAAAAGGAGGTGCCAACTCCTATATCTATTCTGGCCAAAGAACTCACCTTGATGCAAACAGAGCTTACAACTCTCAAACAGGAGAAGGCTAAACCCAAGATGAAATACTCTGTGGACTCCATTTGTCCATTTCCTTTCGACAAGAGTATCACTATGGTTCCATTCCCTCCCAACATGGCAAGGCCAAAATATGACAAGTATACAGGAGAGACCGATCCACATGACCATGCTAGAGAATTATGTGCTCTAAGCATAGAATACATGCATGAACCTACATACCTCATGCGACTCTTTCCTTGAAGTCTAGGAGGCAATGTCATGGAGTGGTTCTCAAAGCTTACACCTAAGGTCAAAAATTTTAAGGAGTTAATTCAACAATTTATTCAACATTACTCCTATAATATACAACATGATGTGACTATGATGGATCTATGCAACACTAAACAAAAGACTGGAAAATCCTTTACACACTTTCTATAAAGGTGGAGGAAAATCTTTGCACGGTATTCAAGAGCTATTCCTGAATCCAAGAAAATGGAAATCTTTGTTAATAACCTGGTACTTGAGTTAAACTACGCATTACAAATGCAAGACTCCCCTAGCTTCGACAAGTTGATTAAGAACACCATCTGTCTCAAAGAAGTCATGGTTAAAAAGGGAGAGATCACTCTTCAAAGTGAAAACAAATCTAACAACTCCAACAACAAACCAAAATGGTGGAAACAGAACAAAAATGTTGTTAACGATGGAGTGGTAGATGCATCCAATATTGGTCCTAAACCTGAGGTAGTCAATCTGACTAACAACATGCAAGCAAGCAAAGATGCCAAGGTAACAACCCCCATACCCAAAGCAAACAATGATAATAGCAAGGGTCAGCCATGGACTTCAAAACCTCAAAGAATATTCACTCCTTTGGGAGAACCTCTTAAAACTATTTTGAAGACACTATTAGACAAAAAAGTTCTCACGATCCCAGATTCCAAACCATTTGAACCATCGGTCAAACCACGGTGGTGGGATGATAAATCTTACTGTGTCTCTCACAAAAACAAAGGACACAAAACTAACAACTGTCTTAAACTCAAACATATTATCCAAGACCTTATTGAAGGAGGAAAGATCAAAGTGGAGGGACACACTACCAACAAAGATCATACAACATTTAACAAACCATTCCCTAACTACGAGAAAGGGGAAGCATTTAAAGGAAAAGGAAATGAAGTAAACTACACCTACTCCAATAATGCTAACATGATCAATATGCTAGACATTAAAACTGAATCAATTAATGTGGTCACAATCAAAGGTGATAAAGATACATCTTTCCAATCAAATGCGGTGACTCAGAGCCAAGCACAAGTCACAATCAAAGGACCCAATTCCTCACCAAAACCAGCATCAACGTCCAAGGTTCCTATTGTTACTATCCCCAAACCAACAACAAAACACATGGTTACTTTCCTGCAGTAAAGTATGACATGGTGGACCAATTGCAACAAACCTCCGCTAAAATTTCCATTTTTGAGTTGCTTAAAATCTCCACAGTGCATAGGGAAATCCTGGAACAAGCCCTACATGCTACAAATGTGCCAAAGGACCTTGATATAGACAAATTCCAAGCGATGGTTAATCACATTTCAGTGCCACATTACCTCTCCTTTTCTGAAGAGGATGATAAATCATTGACACATCCACATAATCAACCCCTTCATATTGAAGTCCTCATTCATAAATCCTATGTTAGATGTGTATTGATAGATGGAGGCGGAGGATTGAATATTTGTACCCTTAATCTGATCAAAAAATTGGGTCTTTCAGAACAAACGATTGACTCTAGAAGCAAAATCACTATCAAAGCTTATGATGAGGAAGAAATATCCTTTAAAGGTCTTATTGTTCTACCCATCAGAGTCGGACCAATTGAAAGGAATGTCATATGTCAAGTTTTGGATCTACCCCTACCTTACAACATATTATTGGGGAGACCATGGATCCATGAAATGCAAGTTGTGACATCTACTTACCACCAGTGTATAGAGTTCCCACATAATGGGGTGGAAGAAACAATTCCTGCAGACGCCAATTATAATTGCAACAATATCAAGGAAGGTAGTATGATTCCACATAAAAAAGAGGCTATGGATGAAATTTCTCCTGAGACTACCAAAGACATGGTGATGAAGAGTTTCAGAAAAACCTTAAAACTTGAAGAAAAGGGTATGAGAGAATATAAGCTGGACATGAATCCATCACTAACATAATTACTAATATCACCAAGATCTTATGGAAAACCTTCCTCATCATTCACACCTACTGCATCTATGGAGCCAGAAATCTACAAAGCAACTGGCATGGTTAAAGCATCCACATCTTCTTTAGATAACACAAAAGAACAGGCAGTCTTGGCCTGGCTTTACAAAGGAGAACCGATGGAAGCTGAGGTAAAACATGTGGAAATATCCCCGGAGAAGTATGGTAAAGGGTACGACCTCCTCACACAAATGGGATACAAAGGAAAAGAACCTCTAAGAGACACATGGAGATGACTTATTGAGCCTGTGCACATGGAGTTCATGAATACTAGAGACAAAACAGGACTAGGTTTTAATAATGAATCTAACAAACCTACTTCAAAAGAAGGCCCGATCTCTGACAAAGGGAGTGATGAAACATAAGAGATATAAATATAACAATGGTCCTATGAAATATTATTACATGTTGGCATAGAGAATCCCAACTATCAAGGTGAGCGTTATGTACCAAGTTTTGAAGTACCACAAGATCTTCGTGTCCCTTCATTACCACAGGCTCCTATTTAAGAGGTAGGAGGCACAAGAAAAGATGATCCAGAGGTACCAATGATAGAAACAACTATGGAGAGAATGCCCCAACAATAGAATTCACATCCTATCTGGGGTTAGTTAGTCACAATCACACATGTCCTTGATTTACCACACTTTGATCCATAGGTGGCTAATCGAGTACATCAGATAACTATTGCAGAATTGTTAAACAGGTCTGATGATGAAATAACATACTCTCATGATTATGAAAGGAATGAGATATCTATCACCATAGAGGACATTGAAATAGATGTGATTCACATGTTTGCAGATCCATCAGCACCCAACAAACATTCTAACACTACTCCCAACAATATTGATATTCCTGAAGTAAAGGAAGAGTTCCTTCCCCCAATCATTGATGGAGAGGCTGGTGTTCTCATAAGTCTAGAAGAAATTCAGAGGTGACAAGCAAGAAGCCTCCTTTTATGGAGAAATGATGATGAAAGTTCTACTGATGAGTCACTAGAGTTTGGTCCACATATAACTAACAATGACCCTTTTAATGACGATCTAACCCTTATTGATCTAAACATCGAAGAACTTAACTTAACAAGACATGTCATGTTAGTTAATAGTCTTGATGTTAATGTGATGCTATCCTTCCCAGAGTTTGACTCCTTGTCTTTGACAAAACCAGACCTAATTGATTGGACTAATACATATCCTACTCCTATCCTTGACTTTCCCAATGACTACACCTTGGCTTTCTATCTAAACGCTTGTGAACCTTACCCTTCTTCCACCAATATAAGGAGAATGAACATGTCATAGGAGGATATCAAGTTTCTCAATCAAAAATTGAAAAATAAAAAGAAAAAGGGAACTTATGGTGAAAACCACATTGTGGTAGTGTCAGATCCTAAAATAGCAAAAATAAAAGACGTATCTGATGGTGAAAACCTCTCAGAGGCACCAAAGGATGAGATTCTTGATATCCTCCTTGAGCACTTTCAAGAAAGGTCTTCAGTTCTGATAGAACCAACACAACTAGTTAATTTGGGCACAATTAAAGTTCCTCAAATCATTCACCTAGCACAAACTTTGTCAGAAGAGGAGAAGACATAGTTCACTAAGTTCTTGAAAGAGAAGTTCAACTTTGCATGGTCTTATACAGATATGCCTAGACTAGATCATAAATTAATAATGCACCACTTGTCTATAGCTCCTAGGATCAAACTTGTGAAACAAAAACTTAGAAAGATACATCCTCATGTTGCATTGCTAGAAAAAGTAGAGCTAGAGAAATTGTTGAAAGTTGGATTAATTTGAGTCATTGCTTACGTCGGATGGATCTCCAATGTGGTCCTAGTGTCTAAATTTGATAAATCTATCAGGATATGTACAAACTTCAAAGACTTAAACAAAGCATGTCCTAAGGATGAATTCCCCTTGCCTAATATTGATATGATCATAGACCTCACAACAGGCTACCAACTGTATTCATTAATGGATGGTTATCAGGCTATAATCAGATAAAAATTGCCCCTGAAGATCAAGAGAAGACTGCATTTACATGCGTATGGGGAACATTTTGCTGGAACGTCATGCCATTCGGGTTAAAAAGTGTTAGTGCTACATATCAAAGAGCAATGACTACTATATTCCACGACATGATGCATAAAAACATGGAGGATTGTGTGGATGACACCTTAGCTAAATCCAAAGAAAGGAGCACTCATGTTGATGACTTAAGAAAGATATTGGATCGAATGGAGCAATTTCGAGTCAGGCTCAATCCCAAGAAATGTGCCTTTGGGGTCCAATCAAGAAAGCTCTTAGGGTTTATCATTTCAGCGAAGGGAATTGAGGTAGATCCTGCAAATGTCAAGGCTATACTAGAGATGACTCCTCCACGCAACATTAGTCAAATAAGGACATTACAAGGGAGACTTCAATCAATTAGGAGGTTCATGTCACAACTTGTCGACATGGCACAACCCTTTACCAAATTAATACATAAAGGGGTCACCTTCAAATGGGATGAACATTGTGAAGCCAACTTCAAAGAATTAAAAGAATACCTGGCCACTCCTATTCTTATGACACCCATTCACGGAAAGCCATTACTCCTGTATATTTTAGCTACAACTACATCACTAGGAGTATTTCTCACAGAAGAAGATGAAAAGAAGAAAGAAAGAGTGATATACTACATCAGTAGAATGCTAGTCTCCTATGAACTCAATTATAGAATTATTGAAAAAGCATGCTTAGCAGTTGTCTTTGCACCACAAAAATTGAGACATTAAGTGCTATCTGTATAGTCAAAAAATGGAAGCACTTCCATGGTAGAATAGTTTAGCCTTCTGAGTAGGTGGTTTGGGGTCATATCAAGCACCTTGAATGGGTTCTTGACTTTGACCTAGCTTTCCCCCTATTCTTCCTCTTATTCCACTTCTTTCCATCAAGTTTTTGGCATCCTGAGCTGCAGATCTGAGGTTTTTGACTTCAGGGTCAAGGTCGACCTTTTGGGTCTATATTGACCTTGACCCTAACCTAGGTCAGGGTTGACCTTGACCCTGACCTAGGTCAAGGTTGACCTTGACCTTGACCCAGGGTTCAAATCTCAGGGTCCCACAGTTTCTAGATCTCAGTCTTTGCAAAAAGTTATTTCCCGCTTTTGGGTCGGTTGTTTTGGGGTTTCAAAGTGGTAAATATTAAATTATATTTAATATAGGTCCTCTTCTAGGGGCATGGGTCTAATTTGAATTTAATTCTCCTATGTTTTCCTCCTTAGAAGATTGTGCCCTAATTTCATATAAAAGGAAGCCTTCTCCTCTCATTTTCTCTAAGTCTTCCAAGTGCAAAAAGCTCTAACCAAGATTTTGTTCAAGCATCCATTGTTCTACATGTTTTCAAGATCTCAAAGTGTTCAAGTCTTCCTATCAAGCATTAAATTCCTCCATTGAAGATCAAGGATTCAAGCTCTCAAGCCTTTGAAGGGATTTGGTTCAAGCATTCAAGATTTATCATTCAAGCCCTAGATCTAGCCATCATGATGGTGTGATCTTCATTCAAGATCCTTTGTGCATCCTCAAGACTCTTTCATCATCTCTTCAAGGTGGATTCCAAGCATACAATCATGGAGGTTTATGGTTTCTAAAGCCCATGCTTTCATATTTACATACTTGCTTACATTT
>MU218049.1:890398-937364 GCA_018584345.1 Thuja plicata | reverse complement strand
AATTCTACTACTTGCTAGCATTCTTATTTCAATTATTGATTTCAAGGTTAATTCCTAAATCAGGGTTTGACTAAGGCAAACCCCTCCCCCACAAAAAACAAACCTCTTTTTCTTGTAGGTACAGGTTGGGGACTGTGGATTTGAACCCAGATCTAGATACCCTTTTCGACAAACTTTCAGGATCTGCGAACAGATTTTCTGTTGGACCTGTGCAGGTCAAGGTCAACTTTATTGGGTTAGGGTTGACCTTAGCCCTGACCTAGGTCAGGATCGACATTTTTGGGTCAGGGTTGACATTTGTGGGTCAAGGTCGACCTTTTTCATAAGACGACATCAGAACGGAAAATGATTTCTGGGTTTTATTCATCTTTGCGTTCTGGTTCCAGATCATACTTTAGTGTTTCTAGAAACAGTCTACAGACCTCAGAAAACAACATTCTTTGATCTGCAACATTTCAAGGTTAGTGCATTTCTCCTTTCCATTTCAATTCAAATCCTTAATCATTCTAAATCTATCACGCATTTACATTCATTTCAAAACACATTTTTAAGAGGGAAACCTAGGATCTCCTTCTTTATTCTTATTTCCAATAGATTGATTCATTTATACATTGATCCTTTTTGGGTTGATCAATTTGGATCCTTCCTTTGTGCATTTGAGAATAAAAGGGAATATCTTATTTATCCCTCCACTCTAAGAATTAAGTGTAAAGGTGATAAGTGATTTGAGTATCAAAACACTCTTATTCTATAGAACATCATTTTTCTCCTTTACACTATCACATACAGTAAAGCTCATTGCAAAGATAGATCCTTTGAAATACCTCCTGAGCAAGATAGCATTAACAGGGCATATGGCAAAGTGGGTCCTTATTCTGAGCGAATTTGACATTGAATATGTAGACAAGAGGGCTATTAAAGGACAAGTCCTCACAGATCAACTAGCTGATTCACCACTCCAAGATGATGAACCTTTAAGGATTGAATTCCCTGATGAGACCATTGTGCATCTAACTGAGTATCCATGGAAGATGTACTTTGATGGTTCTTTCATGCAACAAGGCTTTGGAGTAGGAGTTCTATTCATAACTCCTCAGGGCTACAAGATACCCAAATCCTACAAATTGATGTTTCCATGCACAAATAACATTTATGAATATGAAGCACTGGTAAACGGTCTTAAACTCTCTATGGAATGGAAAATTGTACAGTTACATGTGTATGGTGACTCTCATCTCATTATCAATCAAGTTAATGGAGATTATCAGATGAAAGATGAGAAGTTGATGCCCTAAAAGAAATTGGTTGATGACTTAAAGAAGTACTTTGTCTTCATCAGATTCTAACAGATCCCCAAAACAGAGAAAAAAGATGCAGATGCTATGGCTACCTTGGCATCCATGTTACAATTGGAGGAACATCAATTCCACTATGACTTCTTGGTGGAAGAATTATCCTATCTAGCCTTTAATACCCTTGAATACCAAGTAATCTACGCTTTGAACACCCCAGACCAATCTCGGTATGCTAATATCATTGCTTACCTAACTGACCAAACTATTCCCAATGATCTATCCCAAAATGAGAAATGAGCCTTGATTAGGACAGCATCCCATTATGTCCTCATAACTAACAACTTATATCAATGAGGTCTTGATGGTACACTTCTTACATGTTTAGAACTCGAAGATTCAGATCGTGTGTTAAAATAAATCCACGAAGGTGTATGTGGATCACATTCAAACAACTTTTCACTAGCAAAGAAACTGCTCAGAGTAGGCTATTACTGGCCTACCATGGAAAAAGATGCTATTCAATTTTCCAAAACATGTCCTAAATTTCAGACACATAGAAATCTCATCCATGCTCCTGCCAGAGAACTTATACCTTTCATTACACATTGGCCATTTCAACAATGGGCCTTTGACTTGGTTGGACAAATATATCCCAATTCTTCAAATGGACACAAGTTCATCATTACGACCACTGAGTATTTAACGAAGTGGGTCAAGGTCGTGCTGCTAATCAAAGCCACTGACAAACAGGTGGCTATGTTCATATTGAACTACATTATCTGTAGATATGGGATACCCTCATCAATTGTAACAAACAATGGGGCCAATTTAAACATCAAGACATTGATGACCTTTGTGAATAGTTCCACATCACTCAACATTGCTCCTCAATCTATTATCCTCAAGGTAATGGATAGGCGGGGGCATCTAATAAGAATATTCTCAAAATCCTACACCAAACTGTGAGTAAGTCTGGCAGAGACTGGCATCTACAACTAAATCCGATATTATGGGCCTACAAAACAAGCATCTGAACACCAACTGGAGCCACGCCATTTTCCCTAGTATATGGCGCTGAAGCAATATTACCTATTGAGGTTGAAATCTCATCTTTGCAGATATATTTACAAGGTCTTGTTACTGATGAACAATAACACATCGATAGGGTGAATTCTTTAGACCTATTTGATGAGTGCAGGAAACAAGCGTTTGATCATTTGAAGGTGTACCAAGCACACATATCCAAGGGGTACATTAAAAAGGTTAAACCACACCAATTTCTAGTGGGGGAACTTGTCCTAAAGGAGAATCCTAAAAACCAGTCTAACAGAGAGAAGAAAGGAAAGTTTGAACCTAATTGGTTAGGACCTTATGTTATCATTGCTACTTTTGGGACTGGAGCTTATCAACTAGCTACTCCTAAGGGAGATGTTCTTCCAAATCCTATCAAAACTTTGCATTTGAAGCGGTTCTACGCTTGATGTTTGACTAGCAGAGCCTGTACAGTAAATAGTTCTCAGAAAAAACCAAAAACATTCAGAAATTTGATCCTAAAGAAATCCCAAAACAATGGAAAAAGTCCTAAAGAAAGGTATCCTTGGTGAAAACCTGGCAAACAGGCACCTTGATACCATAAAAACATTCAAAAAAGCAAAAATAGCAAAAAAAATGAAAAAGAGAAAAGTGCCTTGATGACAACCTGGTAACACAGGCATCCTGGTAGCAAAAGAATGAAAAAGTTTTTCCAAGTGGTGAAAACCTAACAATTAGGCGTCACTTGTATTCTGCGCTCTATCTATTAATACATTGCTGATACTAAGCCTTCATGATTACACATGTGCTAAGAGTTGACTTTGTTTCCTTACGAAAATCTTATCCTTGCTTGGGATTTGTCTGCATTTCTGTCTTAGGATCAAGTCATTCTACACTGGGGGGCATCTTTTTCTAGCATATTAGGTCGCGTCTGCTAGGTCGTCATAGGATGTTTTGTCACGTGACACAATGATACTCGATATTTTCACTAAAATGTCACTTTCACGAAATGAAGATGGCACAAACATTGCACTAACATGAACGGTGTTCCTAAGACCTACATTGGATTGCAAATAGGAAGAAAGTTATATACAAACATGGAACACATATTGCTTGAATTCCAAACTTTTGATTGATGAATCTCTACTGCACTTGAAAAATGAATCAATGGTATTTCTCAATACTACCTAAACACAGTTTGATCTTGGTTTGATTATAACTCTTTTATGTACCCATGGTGTTTTAACTAGGGGCATCTAAGCAGTTATGAGTTTTCTTTGATTGATTCACAATTGATAGTTGTTATGTCCTCCGAGTTACTCCAGGACATTTGCGCAAAGACAAAGAGTCGCAAAGACAGGGAGCATAACATTTTATTGGTTTTTTGCGTATGGTGATTGTTCCAAATGATCCTATACATTTCACCTAACTTGGATGTTTATGGTAAGAGCTTCCACCATGAGTGGATAGCCGCATATATCTCGATCTTTGTTATGTGTAAACTACAGTGAAGTTGAAACAATTTCCTTGTCTATTTTCTAACTTAGATTCTCACTAAGGTATACGAAGCATAATGTACCCAAGGATATGAATTTTCAAGATCATTGCGGGTCCAATATCTTACCTTACACAGATTCTAATATAGTAAAAGGAAGGTGACTATTTTGTTATCCTGGCTTCTATGCCTTGATGCCTAAGTCTATTTCTGACATTTCATCCAATAAACATAGTATTCATACTTTCATAATATCAGTAGGTATTAGTGATGGTTGTACTATCAAGTGGTATCCATTTCGAAAAGTGCCCAATGATGATAAAAATGATCCAAAAACTACCAATCAGTGACAAGTCCTAAGAGTTTGCATATAGCTGCATTTAGAGATTGCATGATGCATTTTGAAAGAAGCAAAAGCATAAGGAATTTGAGCTCAAAAATTATTTCCTTTTTTCTTCTAAATCCAAGTTAAATACAACAATTCCATATTACTAATATTTATATCGTTGCACATCCATAGCATACATTTTGTATCCATAAAATGTGACAGAAGGAAAAATACAAAAACAAAGCATCACATTTATTTATACATCCTAAGTGCATCCATACATTTTACTTGCATAAGAAAAAATCAAAAACATACAATTGCATATTCACATAGTATCATTTGAAACATATTTATACCAATAATAAGTCAAAAATGCATAAATGATGTCATCATCTAAATCTAACTCATCATAAAACCAAGATACAATCACACGTGCAAAAAAATCTATCAAAAGTAGAGAGAACTCATGAATCATGTCAGAATCAGAAATAACTACATTAGATATATATCTCAAAACATGGTACAGATCAAAAATATGAAAAGTTTACACAAAGAGTATCAGAATGATATGATGGATTAGATATACATGTATAAGGTATCATCGTACAAAAATAATGATCTCGACAGGATCCAAGTATACAATATGATCTCACAAAATAATACAAAAGGATGTGTCTCATGTCTGACTCCCCCCTCTCCCTGATCTGGAGGAGGAGGAGGAGGAGGTGGTACGAATGGAGGTGGAGGAGGCATCATTCCCTCAGACTGCTGGGCAACCCATGAATAAGAAAGTGCTCTCTGGCCCTCTGGAACTGCAACATGGTATAAAGAAAAGTAATAGGCTGCTCTCTATCCCTGGTGAGTGACTATCCGAGCCTGGTTATCTCTCTCTACTCTGAGCATATCACCATGCCTATCCTACTCTGCCCTAAGGCACTCTAATTATGCATCCATGTCTATCAATAAATCCTCTAAACTAGTGATGCGTACTCTCAGATGCTCTCTCTCCCGCTCACACTGAGATAGTGGGTCTCCATCTCTACCAGAACCTCTGCCAAAATCCTGTCCTGAAGATCTATCCTGTGATCGATCTGGCTGTCTCTGTTGTTGCTTCCTCTACTGCTGCTCCCTCTGCTATCTCTACTGCTCTCCTATCAGTAAAGGACCTAGATCCATCTGAGGAGCAATAAATATAAAGTGGGTACACCGACCCTCTCCACTACCACTGGCCACATCTACAGTGCCACCCACAACTCCACCTCCCCTATTATCTCCACCATCGTCCCCCTCATCTGGAGGAGGGTGCCTGCCATCTCATCTCCCTCCATACCTACCTTCATCTCGCCCTCCTCTGGCACCCCTATCTCTCTATGCTCCTCCTCTCCCTCTATTGGGACGATCATCCAGATCATAATCTATTAGATCCTCTATACGAGGAATGGCCTTCTCAGGCACTGTGAATTGTGGAAATGGATGCTGAAGCATCTCTGCAACATATCCATTTGAACAATCTACATCTATGACATCACATTGAAGATCCCAATCCACTCTGACCATATCTCAGATCTCCTAGTGAGCAGTCTCATATACTAGCTGGGCACCCCATAATGGTGCCTCATCACGAACTCTAGCATATACAGTGACGTCCTGGGTCCTGCCTTGTCGTCGGCCAAACTGTCTCAAAACTCAGGTGTGTACAAACCACTCTACAATGTATCTGGTCCTCCCAATAAGGCACCTACTTTGAAATAAAAATGGAACCTATCTGGAATCTGAGGTCCACTCATTACAGTCCAAGTACGACCGCCATACTACATCTGTCATATCATCAAAAAGCCTCCGCCAATACTCTACCTTTCCCAGATGGGGCTGCTAGATCAGACCTGCATACATATATACATATGGCTGCTCAGGTGCTCACTACCTATCTACAATGGGTCGTGTCACTGGGATGTGCTCCCAGGCCTAGATCTAAAGAATCAAAATTCCCACAGTCATGCTCTGAGTATAATGGTAAACAATCTCATGGATATCTTGATACATTTGGGTCAGAATACAACTTCCCCATGCAAATCTCCATCTCGAGATGACCATCTGCTCCAACATATCTACCCATCCTACGAGGAATCTATGTTATCCTTTGTCTAGCATCAAGATGCCACCAATCAAGCCTGCTAAATATACAGATAATCGATCATAATGATCGCACATGTAATCCCAAGAAAGGTATCTTTGATCAATGGTATCATCCTAGAAATACCGATGAGCTGCACTAATTTCCATGACAGAAGTCGACTCAAAGCGTACCTCACAGCCAATAACTGGAACTCACAGTATGAGCCATACGTCCTCAGGAGTGACTGTCATCTCCCTGGTTGGGAGATGGAAGGTGTTGTGCTCTGAGTGCCATATCTTGGCAAGAGTAGTCAAAAACCCTCAATTTACCCATATATTAGGTAAACCAATCAAAGATCATAATCCTACATGGACTACTACCTCCTGCTCATCATCTGACAACAGTCCAGCCAAAGAAAGCACACGCCCCAAATATGTACCTCAAAATGAGACTATCTCAAAATCAACCTATTTTTGGCAAATAAAAAATAAATCAATGTTCTATCTATGACAAAAAAGAAAAATCATGATCAGCTAAGTGATTTAGGATATGCAGCAGACAAACAGTTCACAATGGCTAAGTTTCTAAGTCCAAAAATGAGATGCTATCCTGGAAAATTAGGGTGCGATCTTATTTTCCAGATGCAATCCTGGAAATACAGGATGCGATAGACAATACAAGGTGTGATCTTGTAAATCTCAGATGCGACCCCAAAAATGGGGTACGATCCTGAAAGGACAGGATACAACATAAACCAAAATTCAACTATTAAACTAAGTCAAAATGGGGAAAAATGGATGTGATCTAGGAAATCTTGGATGCAACGCAGGAATCCAGGAAAATAGGATGCGATTTGGGAAATACCGGATGCGATGCGGGTTTGAAAGGGTTCAATCTAGAATCCTGGATACGACTTAGAATTCAATGTGCTCTAAAAGCTACAGAAATGCATGAAATTCCAAATTGCAAAATTTACGAGGTAGTTTTGTGAGTACTTACTGGAGGTGCATAATTGGCTGGGCGCTGATGATGACTGAGCTCAAAATGATGCTTCCTAACTGGGACCACCATCTTCTTTGCATAGCTCTCAAATTTACTATGGGAAAAAGTTAAAATGAATAGTAAAATGGTAATTTTTGAGCTATATATTGGTCTTTTGAGCTATTTAGGGGTTCCAAAATGCCTCCTAGGCAACTGAAACTCCATTTATGTTCTCTTGTTGATCAATCAGGAACCAAATTGAAGGTGCCTAAGGTATTTTATACAATACAGTAAAATTTTTGCGACAGTTCCTCATAATGCAAAATTGCTCCATCTGTTTCAAAAATCTATTGAATTGCACGTTTCATCATAAATATTGGTTCGACATCATTTTATCATTCTCACCACTCACATTTTCACGTAATTAACTTGGTTCTTGTGTGTTTATTCTTAACACACCCCCATTTCTTTTCTTCTTCTAATCTATTCTGACCTACCCATTCCATGCAAGTGATACATCATTTCAAAATAGGGATTTCATTTATTTCCTTCGATTTTGTTCCTGAGGGGGCATTATCACACTATCATCAATCAATTCTTGCTCAAAACAACATTAAAACGACTTCATTATCAAACAATTAGGGGCATGACAGTTTCTTTGACTAAGTCAAAACTGTTGGATAGAAATATTTGGTTCTCATAAACTGGATATCTTATTTTTCCTCATTTTAAAAGATTCTTACTAAGCTCTTGATAGCTTCATACTGACTTTTGGATGACAACCAAGTTCATAATCAGTATTATCAATCTTTGGATGACAAAAAATTTTAGAATTGGTATCTTTAAGGTCTTTTATTGACCTTTGTATGACAACCAAGTTCAAAGTCAATTCTATCAGTTTAGTTCAATCAAGTGCGAGACTGATCTCATCAGACATTTTGTTCGACCATGAGCGAAATTCTCAATCTTTCTGAATTCAAAATAAATACTTTCTTTGTATCAATACACTGCTCGCACATCAATTCAAAGAGGGGCAAATGTAACCACCTGGATTTGGTCTGCTCTGACCATAGACCTTATTTTTCCTAAGTGTGATCATACCCCCAATTATGTTCAAACAACTCTTCGATCGACTGACATAATTCATTCAAATCAAATTTAATCTCCTAAGTGATCTAATCACTAGATTTTATTAATCATCTAAGCTAATCAAATCAAATCAATTTAAATCAAAACATTTCAAATTAATACATGGCTAAGGTAATTAATTTAAAAGGTATTAAATAAATCTCTATTTATATCTAATCACTTGTAAAATGCCTATCTTCTAGCCTAAATTAATCTAAATAATTGGCTATAGTTCTAATTAATTATCTAAAGCAATAAAAATCTTAAATAATTAATATTCCTATTTTTGAATGAATATATTTATTATAATTCATTTCATTAATATTCCCCTCAACCCCTAACCTAACCTACCTCAACCACCTTGACCCTGGGTTCAAACCCATCCCAACCTATTCACCCCATGCTAAATCTAATCCTAATCCTAATCCCATTCTAACCCACCTCCTAATGATATCACATTCCTAAAAATGTGATTAGGAACTCAACCCACTTGAGAAAGTCAACTTTCTCAAGCTTGACTCTCTCTAAGTCCACCTTCTCAAGTTTGCTTCTTACACCCTCACCATGCCTCTTAAATGCTTGCATTTAATGCATATTCCTCAAGACCATGCCTCATGAATGCCTTTGGCATTTATTCCTCTTACACCTCATTAATGGGGTTTACAACTCCATTAATGACCCTTGTCCCCCCTCTCTCTCCTCATTTCTTCTATAAATAGAAGGAGTTTTTGAGCTCAAATAAGCCTGAATTTTAGATTGAAAATGTATTGTTATGCTATTAGGATTTATATAGATTCATGTTTCATTTTAGTTTCCATGATTATGCATTGTTATAATCTTGATTTCTAGAACTAGAATGCATGTTATTGAGATATCTTTCTTATTTTTAATAGAATCTTTCATGCTAGGTTGTATATGTCACTAGAAAAGGCATAATTTGAGGGCTATTATGTTGTTTTTCACACTCCTAGTTAGAAAGCAATAGATTGATTTTAGTGGATTTCCATGATTTACTAACCCTATTTTCACTAACGTAATGATGTATTGAAGTGTTGTGTCGCAGGTAACAGGTGCACTATTTCACACACACAGAACCAACTTTCCAAGGATATGCGGAAGTCAGAAAATGGATCCCAGATGAGCATAGCTCCCATAGTGTAAAAAGGAACCCTAACTTTGACTGGAAAAAATAGATGCAAGACAAAAAAATTAGGAAACTAAACCTCCAAAAAAGGATCAAGCTCAAAATTATCTTTCTGGTGATATCTTTTTTCCCAAAAATGATACTATATGCTCAAGTTATGAGCAAAAAAATGAAGAATGCTCCAAAACAAGAATAGTCCCAAGAAATCTCGGCTGAAGTTGGTGAAGCTCGACTAAATCTGGAAATGCCACTAAATATGGCAGGACTACCAAAATTTTGGCCAAAATTGGCCAAGAAAAAAAATATAGTTTTTAAAATAATAATAATAAAAATTCACCACCTCAGAAACATGCCTAGAAAAAAGGTCGTACAACAAAAACAAATTGCCTTAGAATGAAAGTGTGTCCAAATTGGACGTGTCTTATATGAAAATAGGGGTTTTTGGGCCTTTTGAGTGCAATTGTGAGATTTGTTTAAGCCCAAAGTGCTCCAAAAACAAACTCCCCCCAAATCCATAAAAATCTGAAACCAAATACCTCTTAAAAAACACAGATCTGAAGAACAAGGCCAAATCTCTCATGAAGAGAACAGGTGCATGAAGATCTGGAGCTCTAGTACCATATTGGATTTGATGAAAACTTAACCCTACAGCTCCTAAGAATCACTTGCATGCACACCTATCATAGAAAGAGAGAAGTAAAAGCTATGGAGGCCAAAAATAATAGATCGATGAAAGATAAAACATGTTGTGTAAACAATGGAGAGAAAACCCTCAATACAATAGCATTCTCAGATAATTCACCGAGTTAGAATAATTACAAAGAGATCAAACCTTATAAAAATGATCAAAACCATAAAATGGAGAAACCTAGGTTGCATGATAATAATTAATAAAAGAATTAAATATTATATGCCTAAAGTTTAGCTTAAGTAAACTAGAGATAATAAGTGACTTATTAAATAAATCAAAATGATTTAATTAATAAGTGAAATAACTTATTACTCTAATAATAATTGCTCCTAATAGGGTAGATTTCTTTGGTGTATTAATGAAATTTGTGGATACCATTCCACGCATGGTTTTCTCCCTCTAATAAGGGTTTCCATGGAAAAAATCTTGTGTGTTGAGTCTACATTGTGTGAATACTTTACTTATTAAGTTTCTACATAGTATTTTCATTTGCATGTTGGGTATTGTGGAATCTATTAAAGAAGAGTTTCAGATTTGTGGTTACACTGACTCACCCCCCTCTCAGTATCTTTAAAGACTAACAATTGGTATCAGAGCCTTGTTCCCTTGAAAAATCCTAACAACTCAAGGAGGATACTTAAGGAAAATATGGAGGGTTTGTTGAAGCACAGGAAGTAACTCAAAGAAGTTGGATTGCTCATTAAGGAATTGAAAAGAAACTAAAGCAGAAAAGAGCCAAAGACAAGAGCTTGTTGAGAAATTAACTGAGATTTAAGACTACATTGAGGAACTATCTTAACAAAGTGGATCTGATGAATCTGAAGCAACCTTGGAAGAACTATTGCAAGATAATGAGCAGCTACATAACGATAAGAAGAACATCAAGTGGGAACTGGAATCTTTGTCAATTAGGATGGGTGAAGAAATGGAAGCAAGGAAGGCAACAGAGGAAGCAAAGAGAATTGCAGAAGAAACCCTAAAAGCAAAAGATAAATCCCTAAAATCTAAAGTAGATGAGCTTTTCAAATCTAAACAAGAGGTTGGAACATTGCATCCATATTTACATGAGACAAATTAAAGTCTACAAGAGACTACGGAAGGGAATCGAGAAGCCCTAAGATAGAATGAGAATCTAAGAAATGAGAATGAGAAAATGAAAGAAGAATTAAAGAAGGCTAATGATTTTCTGAAGAAATTCAATGAGACCACTGCAAAACTTGATGAGAAGATAAGGAATCAAAGAAGGAGAAAAGAGACCACAGGCATTGGATACACCAGTAATACTACTTTTAAAGCTGGTGAATCTTATAGAACAAAGGAAATCAAGAAAGAAGTAAAGTCTCCACCAAAGGTAACATAAAGAAATTTTGGTAAGAAATCCTACAAACCTATGTGTTTCAATTGTCATAAGGTACGTCATATTGCAAATGTATGTAGCAGAAGATATGTAAACAAAGCAGGTACTTTTGATGGATATTGTTACAATTACAATAAGTATGGACATACTACCTATGATTGTAGATTTGGATCTAGCAGTAGATTTAGTAGCTTTTATGGTTACTATTACAAAAGCAACACAGATGGTCACAAAGCTGATGATTGTGGGTCAAGAGTTGTCAATCAAAGGTTACCTGTGAACCGGGAAATCCCTTACCAAAGGAAGAGGAAATTTTATGTCACATGCTCAATCAATGGTAATTATGGACACATGGTTGGGAATTGCAGAATGAGGATTGCAAGAGGTAATGTTGGACCATGGAGAACTATTGGTATGGCATGCTTTCATTGTCACAAGATTGGACATCTAGCAAGGAATTAAAGGTCAAGGAACCAATTGACAAACCATTCAAGCAATCAAAAAGAGAAGTAGATTGTGAATGTAGAAGAAGTCAGGAAAGAGATGAACAAGACTTGGAAGAAGAAGGAAGACATTAAGACATCAAAGGAATCCACATCTCCATCGGGTGTCAAGAATTCTTCATCAAACTAAGCCTTCACGTGGCTTAGGGGGAGCAAGTATTTTTTAATCCATTTCAGACCCCCTATAGGTGTGTGGTAAGATCTATCAACATATTAAGATGCAATAATGTCTTTCAAAGTTTATTATGAAATTTTGATGAAATATGTGGTGTTTTGATCATTAGTAATGAGTTTTTTGGGTCAATCGGTGAAAAGGTTAGTTATATCGGTAAGTGTATTTAATGCATGCATGTGAAGGTAGATAAAAGGTTATTTTTATTTCATTCTTACCTTGAGCATTGTGAAAGTTGTTGTGGAGCTAAAGAAGCATTGTGTGAGCTATTTTCTATGATCCAAGTGATAAAGGAGATTGTTTGTGTTGATCTAAGAGAAAAAAATTGATTGGGTGTTGTCAAGTTTTTCAGGAAGAATCCTAGTTTCAAAATGTTTGAGGTATGTATCTGTTATCTACTTGTGTGGCTGATAATTTGAGATGGCTACTCCTAAATTGGTTGATATTATTGAAAGACCTTGACCAGAATTTAAGAGACATCCATTCAAATCTATAAAAAATGGACCTAGCGGGTTCTCTAACTGCTGTGCCTTATGGTGTTCTACATGTAGAGGTTGTTAGAGAATATATCCATTATAAATTGGATGACCTAGGATTAGGGGAAATACATGAACATTATGAGACATTTTGTGATGATAATATTATGTTAAAAGATGAGCATAAACGTATAGCAGAAAAAGGTTTTCATCATGCAGATAGCTATCCTGATGAATTTGAGGATGATCAGGTTAGATATGTTCTGAGAAAAATTCATGATCAATTCATGTGGTTGGATCGGCCACATACGATTATTAAGGAGGCAATTCATGCAGTTTCTTGTCTATGTGCAATTGATAGTGTGCCTATTCTTCGAACCATTTTGAAGGAGGAAGTGATCAGGTTGACAAAAACAAAGTGGGATGGTCATGCGATGATTGTGAATGACATTACAGATGAAGAGGTAAAGTATGATTCTATGGTTATTAGTTATAAGTGTTGGTTCCACTGAGAGGGGGGTGAATCAGACCAAATCAAACTTAAACACTTATAACTCAACTCACTAATTCACTTGGTAACACTGAATACGGTATAACCAATTCACCAAATAACTTAATAAATTAAACAACCATACATATCATAATATGAAAATTAATCATTAAAACTCAGTAAACATAGATTTAACTTAGTTGATGCCATATTTAACAAGGAAACCCAATTTGTGAAAAAACCTATGTGGGAATTGTGACCCACAATAAAAATTTACCTTTCTGAAGTACGCTCGATTAAGAACTTATCTTGTTAAAGATTACAAACACATTTGCTAAAAGTGACCCTGATAAGGGATTTGCCTTAGATCAGTTAAGATATTCACCTTGTTAGGAGTGGCCTTGCTAGAGGACTTTAAATACTCTTTTGGAATGTCACCTACGTCTAGGATTTATAAATAGGACTGTTAAATCCACTCGGTTAAGATATTTTCTCTGTTACAAATGCTAATAAGCAACAATAAAACTTTGATTTGTAAATATAGCAACTACCTTTTGCTTGTGTCAGATCCTCTATTTTCACATGAATATTGGCATCACATACTCCATTTGTCTCTATTTCAAACTGTAGATTCTGCTATTTCTTCTTCTCTGTTATGCTCGGTAACTCTGTTCTTCAGCTTCTTCTGCTTCTTAATTCAATTCACCAGCATCATAATCTCTGTTAATTTCTCATCATTTATATATACATAAATTTTCCTCTTAATCTCCTTTCTTAGGTTTTCTATCATTTGCGCTCAGTCGTTCGATCATCTTCATCATAAATCTTAACTCAATAAACCGTTTCACTTTTACCTCGTAACTTGAACTTTTCTCTAAACTCACATAATCAGGTTTAACCACTTGATCTTTGCCTTAGATCTTATCATTGGATTTTCTCGCTCATAGATCTTCTAACAAATGTCCTTTAATTCTTATCTTCATCCATATTATCATATCCTTGTATTAAATTTGATCTTTTCATCATTTACAATCAATATCATGTACTCGGTAATTTTCTTTGAAACTAAGTAACTAACTTCGTTCACTGCTTGCTTCTCTGTTCTCGGTAACTAAAAACTAATCAACATAGCTCTATACTGACTGAATCAGTCTACCTCGGTAGAGTAACTCTTTTCAGTCATAACTTAACTCTTTTCAATTTCTGACTTAATCAAATAAGTGTACCAGCTTGATAACATCAAATATATAGTAGCAAACAAATATATCAACATCACTTCATCATTGTCTGATCTATATTTGTCACCCATTTAACTTCTCCTTTGTATGATTTGGTAACTCAATAAAAATTAGTAAATCAATTGCTTGACATCAATGAAAAAATAATAATTGATCTAAACCATTTCTACAAACATGTATATTCATTATCACTCAGCCTTCATCATCTCCATCAGTTAATCAACAAGCTCCCTCTTTGGCATTGATGGCAATACTATAGTAGTACTATAGCAATTGATGATGGAAACTCTAAATATTGTCAATCTGCGTCATTACTCCCTTTGATTTGGTACTATGTTTCCGATCTTCAAACTGTTCAGTGTTCTCCCTCTTGGATAAATCTTCTGATACTGTAGCATACATTCTGATTATCCTTCATGAGTAAATAGTAAAAATTCATTCTCTTCCTCTTTCATAAATATCTCCCTTATGGATAAATTTCATCAATTCAATACTCTCCCTCTTTGACAACAATGCCAAAAAGTCATACTCCTGAAAACTTGTTTTAGCAATGGATTATACCTTACATGTATAAATACTCATTACATACAAAAATTTCTTCACAACTTCAGGAATCACCTAAAGTGTGTCACACTAGCATCAATTCAAGAATAGATATTCTAATAAATTACAGAATTGATGCAGCATGCCTCATGCTACTTAGTGAATATTGGATACGGGAAGAACCCCTAATTTACCTATGAGATACTCAAAAGAATCCTTCAGTAGTGACTTTATAAATATATCAGCCAATTGTTCCTTTGAATTCACATATTCCAATACCACATTCTTCTTTTGAACTTGTTCTCTCAAGTAGTGATACTTGATAGAAATGTGCTTGGTCTTTGAATGCATAACCGAGTTCTTTGATATATTGATAGCACTTGTGTTATCACAAAAAATAGTTATAGGATCTGATATTATAATCTCTTGCATACCTTCAAGTAGTTTTTTGATCCAAACAATATTCACACAATTCATGGTAGCAACAACATATTCTGCCTCGGCAGTAGACTGTGAAATGCAACTCTGCTTCTTGCTTAGCCATGTGACCAATCTTTCACCTAGAAAGAATGCATCTCCACTAGTACTTTTTATGTCATCAACATTTCCAGCCCAATCTGCATCACTGTAGACTTGCAGATCAAAAGTACCTCCTTTATTGTACAATAAACCAAAATATTCAGTTCCTTTTAGATATCTAAAAATTCTCTTGATTGTAGACATGTGTGTTTCCTTAAGATTAGAAGAAAATCTTGCAACAATCCCAACAACATGTGATATATCAGGTCTGATGTGAACAACATACTACAATTTACCAATCATGGATTGATAAAGAGTATTATCCACCTCTTGTGTCTCATCTGCTTTAGATAATTTACATCATGTGACCATCAGTGTTCCAACATGCTTGGAATCTTCCATACCAAAATTTTTGAAGATCTCTTTGATATACTTAGCTTGTGTAATATAGATCCCTTCTCCAACTTGCTATATTTGTAGTCCTATAAAGAGATTAATCTCTCCAATCATAGACATTTCAAATTCCTTTCTCATTTCATCAACAAATGTCTTACATAAGGTGTTATTGCCTCCAAAAATAATATCATTAACAAAACTTTCAACAATCAAAACCTTATTGTCACTGTCACACTTCAAGTAAACACTATTGTTATCACTTGTTCTTTGAAATCCTATTTTGATTAGATAAGAGTGAAACCTCTCATACCATGCTCGGGGTGCTTTCTTCAAACCATAAAGAGCTTTATGTAACTTACATACATTTTTCTTATTTGTGCTCTCAATGAATCCTTCGGGTTGTTCAATGTAAACTTCTTCTTCTAGTATCCCATTAAAAAATGTATATTTGACATCCATTTGATATACTTTGAATCCTTTGTAAGCCGCATAAGATAGAAGTATTTTGACTCCTTCCAATCTAGTGACAGGTGTAAAAGTATCACCATAATCTATGCATTATTCTTGTTCATAACCTTTGCAAACCAATCTAGCTTTATTTCTGATAACTTCACCATTCTCATTCAATTTTTTTATGAAAATCCATTTAGTACCAATAACATTTTTATCCTTTGGTCTAGGTACTAAATTCAATGTACTATTCTTTTATATCTGATCAAACTCTTCTTTCATTGATTTCATCAAATCTTTATCATCTGATGCATCTTTAACTTTGTTTGGTTCAAATGAAGATATCAAACATTTATTGTCTCTTACCTTGCTTCTAGTCATCACTCCAACATCTTTATTTCCAATAATATTTTTTAGGGAGTGGTGCCTCCTCATATATTTTTCTAAAATAGGCTTGGTAGGTCTCGGTGCTTCATCCACATCATTTGGTTATAGAGCAATATGTTCAGCTTCCTCCTCGGTAGGTGCTCTCGATAAGGTTTCAGGAACATCAAGTTGTACATATACAAACTTATCATAGTCTTCAGGTTCCTTTTTTTTTTCTTCGTCATTCTTTTCTAGAAACTCATCAATTCTCACATTTGCACTTTCCACCATTTTTTTAGTAGCTTTATTCAAACTCTTATAGGCTTTACTCATTATAGAATATCCCAAGAATATTCCTTCATCCCCTTTAGAATCAAACTTTCCTTCTCTAGAATCTTTTAATATATAACATTTGCTTCAAAAAACTTTGAAATAACTAACATTAGGTTTGTGATCATACCAGATTTCATAAGGTGTTCTGTTAGTACCTTTTTTTATTTTTACTCGGTTCAATGTGTAAACAACTATACTAACTACTTCTCTCTAGAAATTTTATGAAATACCTTTCTCAATCATCAGTGTCCTAGCACAATCAACAATAGATATGTTTCTTCTCACAATAATACCATTATGTTGTGGTGTCCTCGGTGCTGACATCTGTCTCTTAATTTCATTTTCATTACAAAATAATGTAAACTCATCAGATGTAAACTCACCTCCTTTATCAGATCTCAGACATTTCAGTTGTCTTCTAGTTTCTTTCTTGACTCGGGCCTTATACCACTTAAAAATTTGAAATGCATCATATTTTTATTTAAAAAAAATTATAGACATCATTCTAGAATAATCATCCACAAATAGAATAAAATATCAGTCTCCATAGTAACTTTGAGTTCTCACGGGTCCACATAAATCAGTATGAACTAAATCCAAAATTCCTTGTGTAACATAAGCTTTTCTTGAAAAACTAGATTTAGTCATCTTACCCATTTGACATTCTCTACACATAGCATTCTCAGGTTTCTCTAATCTGGGTAATCCTCTTACTCTATTCTTTTTACTCACTTTGATCAAGTTGTCAAAATTAACACGACAACCTTTTGTGCCATAGCTAGACATCCTCAACTTTAGAATACATGAAACTCTTCATAGAAGTATCAAGATAAAATAAATTACCTTTAGATTGTTCTCTAGTAGTAATTAGATTTTCCTTCTTATCAAAAACTTTCACTCTTCCATGTTGAAATTCCAGTCAGTGACCTGTGTTATTTAACTGTGCAACACTCAACAGATTATACTTTAATCCTTCAACCCAATAAACATAATCACATCTTGTGTTATTCAGTAGTATTATAGAACATTTTACTTTCATAGGGTATGGAGCACAATTACCAAATCTAACATATCCTCCATCATCCTTTTCCAAGGAAATAAACTTAAGTGTGTCACTAGTCATGTGATGTGAACAACCAGTATCTATAATCCATGTTTCATTCTTACTTACTTGCGATATTAGGGCTCTTGGTTCTTCTTCATCAGAATTGTCTTTAATAGCAACATAACAAATTATTTTCCATCACTATCATCTAAATCATCATCACTTAAATCTTCATTAGCAATATGACAAGATTTCTTACCTTTGTTTTTGTAGTCTTTGAATCCCCTGAATCTGTTTTCTCTTTTGTCCTTATCTTTGTTATCCTTCTTATCCTCATTATCTTTCTCAAGGCAGTTAGATGCAAAATGACCAATCTTGTTACAGTTAATATTTCAAGGGTAACTTACCTCAGTATTTCCCTTTGCCTCTTTGTAGCCTTCTAGCCAACAAAGCTTCAAACTCTCTCTCATTCTCGTCATCTACAACATATAATTCTTCCAAACCACTCTAACAACTATAAAATTGCTCACTAGCACTACTCAGATATCCATCACTAGGTCTAGAATCCTTAGAGCTTCCTATCTTCAAAGATGACTTAAATTCAGACTCAATCTTAGATGTAGAACTTGTAAACTATTACCAAAATCATTAATCTCAAATGCAACCAACTTACCAATAGTAGCATCAAGAGAAATATTCATCTGAGGAACGGATCTCAACTCTTGTATAGCAGGTACTTGAATAGCATAACTCGGTAGTAGGGTTATCAACATTTTACTTGTAACATCTTCCTCTGTTATGGCTCCACCAGCTCCTCTAATAGAATTTACAATCTACTTAAGTCTAGTGTTGTACTGTTTTATGTTTTCACCATCTTTCATTCTCATCGAATCAAATTTACCTCTCAAACTTTCTACTTTTGCTTTCTGAACATGTTGATCTCCACCATAGGTAAAAATAAATTTATCCCCCATTTTTTTTGAAGTAGTACATCCATCAAGTTCATCATATTCCTGGTCGGTATGTGTAGAAGCTATCTCAATTAAAACTTGTGTGTGTTCTTGCTTCTATCTTTGCTCACTGATTGTCAAAGGTGCAGTAGTCAGTGCAACATATTCATTATCAAGAAAATGAAGTCCATATTCTCCTATACCAGACACATGCAATCTCATTCTACTTTTCCATGTAGAGAAATGTTCCCTATTCAACTTTGGTGTCTCGCTCGTATACATCTTTAGATCTTGACTCAAGTCCTTTTAAACTTAATACTTTAAAGAATCAATGCTCTGATACTAATTGTTGGTCCCACTGAGAGGAGAGGGGGGGGGGGGGGAATCATACCAAANGAGGAGAGGGGGGGGGGGGTGAATCATACCAAATCAAACTTAAACACTTATAACTCAACTCACTAATTCACTCAGTAACACTAAATACAATAATAACTAATTCACCAAATAACTTAATAACTTAAACAAACATACGTCTCATAATATGCAAATCAATCATTAAAACTCAGTAAACATAGATTTAACTCAGTTGACACCAGATTTAATGAGGAAACCCCATTTGGGAAAAAAAATCAATGGGAATTACTACCAACAATAGAAATGTACCTTTCCGAAGTATGCTCAGTTAAGAACTTATCCTGTTAAATATTACAAACACATTTGCTAAATGTGACCCTGTTAAGGGATTTCTCTTAGATCAGTTAAGATCTTCACCCTGTTAGGAGTGGCCTTGCTAGAGGACTTTAAAAACTCTTTTAGAATGTCAACTACGTCTAGGATTTACAAATAGGACTGTTAAATCCACTCGATTAAGAGATTTTTTCTGTTACAAATACTAATAAACAATAGTAAAACTTTGATCTATAAATATAGAAACTACATTTTGCTTGTGTCAAATTATTTATGCTCACATGAATACTAACATCACATACTCCATTTGTCTTTGTTTCAGACTATAGATTCTTCTCTTTCTTCTTCTATCTTCTGCTCGGTAACTCTGTTCTTCAGCGTCTTAATTCAATTCCCCAGCATCATAATCTCTATTAATTTTTAATCATTTATATAGACATACTTTTTCCTCTTAATATCCTTGCTTAGGTTTTCCATCATTTGCACTCAATCATTTGATCATCTTCTTCATAAATCTTAACTCGGTAAACCATTTCACTTTTACCTTGTAACTTGAACTTTTCTTGGAACTCACATAATCAGTTTTAACCTCTTGATCTTCGCCTTAGATCTTCTCATTGGATTTTCTCACTCATAGATCTACCAACAAACTTCCTTTAATTATTATCTCCATCCAAATCACCATATCCTTGTATTAAATTCAATCTTATCATCATTTACAATCAATATCCTCTACTCGGTAATTTGATTTGCAACTCAGTAACTAACTTCGTTCACTGCTAGGTGCTCGGTAACTGAAAACTGATCAACACAACTCTTTACCAACTGACTCGGTCTAGCTCGGTAGAGTAACTCTTTTCAGTCATAATTAACTTAACTCTTTTCAATTTTTGACTTAATCAATCAAGTGTACCAACTTGATAACATCAAATATATAGTAGCAAACAACTATCAACATCACTTCATCATTGTCTAATCTGTATTTGTCACCCATTTAACTTCTCCTTTGTATGATATGGTAACTCAATAAAAATCAATAAATCAATTGCTTGACATCTATGAAAAAATAATAATTGATCTAACCATTTCTACAAACATGTATACTCATTATCACTCAGTCTTCACCATCTCCATCAGTTAATCAACAATAAGGTATATCATTCTAGTAGAATGAACAACATACCCAGTGGTGTTATTCATACAAGACATATGATGATTAAGGAGGATGAAGATTTTGATTTGGCAAAAACTTTGAGAGAACAGTTAATGGTGAATCTAGAAAATATTAAAAAGGATAAGATGTAGAAGTTTAAGTATGGACATGTAATCATGTGCTTGTTTTTCCAGTTTCAGAACATGTTCCCTAGTATCAATAACATCACTTGGTTAAAGGATACCTCTATTTTTGTTCAAAATCAACAACTGTAGAAAACTCTTACGTAATGACTTCACGAGTAAGGTATGGGGATACCTTAAATATTTTTAGAAGAAAATGCATGAGAAGGAAAGGATACCATCTGCTATTGTGGAAAAGTACATGGATAGCATATGGTTCATGGTAGACATAGACACTTGTCAAATATAAGCAGTTGAGCCAAGGACCTCATGGTGATGCCTATGGGTTATGAAGTGGAAGGAGATATTCTGACTATCTATGCAGAGGATTTGTTGGCTCAACCAATAGATCCAAAGACTCTAAGGTTTATGACTTATGAAGAAAAGTCACTTAAAGTACACTGTGAGTTGATAAAACTAGTTATTGAGAGAACAGTGAGAAAAGATGTTGAACAATTCATGGCTCATAAAGGTTTCAATAAGGATAAAATAGAGAAATAAAGGACAAAGCACGTTGCAGAGAAAGCAAGTACATATGGTGTAGCTAGAGATGTAGATGAAGCTTAATTTGTTGGTATAACCAATAGTGCCCCAATTGGTCGAAAGACTAGAAGTGAAACACTAGTAAAGGAGGAGAAACCTTCTCCTCATATCATAACAAAGAAGAAACCAGTAGAGAGTTCTAAGCCTAAGGCTACAACAGTTAAGGAGACACAAAGCACAAAAAAAGTGATAGGCAAAATAAAGAAAGAAAAGACACAAATAGCTAAGAAAGTTGTTGATGAAGATAATGAGAGCATGAAATCAGAGAAAGAACAAAAGGAACTAAAGACCATGGGGAAGAGATCCAAAGTGATAGTTTCTCCCACCACTAAATCTATTGAATTTGAATCTGTTAAAGTTGAGTTTGGAAATTTTATCTATGTTGAAAATATAGTGCTTAGAGTAAATAAGTGGGGTGCATTAATTGGTGTTATAAATTTATATGATAAGGTTAACAAAAAATACCAAAGGTTGATTGAAGATGTTGTATTTTTTAGCATGCACAAGTTGAGAAAAGAACCCATTGAATTGCAAGGTCAAATTCCTGCAACATTATATGATAAAATCAATGCAAGATGGAAGAGAGCACTTGCAAGGGACAAAGAGTTGGTGAAGTATGTTTTGTTGAGCCTAATGCATGATTATTCAAAGGAAGAGATAGATAACAAGGTAAAATAGGTAAGACCTCTAGTCATAAGAAGATCAAGGGCTACACAATTGATGATTGGGGAGACTCAATCGATGAAGAAAGAAACAAAGGAAATTCTGAGAAGACATTTAGGTTTGGAAAAAGATAAGGGTGAAGGAACTTCCATGGATATTTAAGATAAATCAGTGAAAGAAAAAGAGGATGATTGGAATGGTTACTCAAACTCATGAAGGATTTAATATTGATGGTGTGAAGGTCACACTTGATGAACTCATAGATGAAATGGATAATGCAGGAGATATCCTTGTCGTGGAGGTATAGGATGAGCATATAGATACACAAAAATAACAGAAAACACATGAGGTACAAGATGTACAAGAGAAAAAAAAGGAATAAGAACCAGTAGAAATGGGTACTGATCAAGCTATGACCGATGACAAACAAGGAAAAGGTTCTACTGACAAACAACAACAAGAGAAAGAGAAAGTAAAGGTAGTCACTAATGATGACACACAAGACAAACAGGTCAATGAGGAGGAAAATACTGAAAAGGAATAAAGTGAATACAAGGTAACACCTCCCACACAATCCAAAATAAGCATAGATGGTGATATATAGATCAAAGGATAGATTGACTTAAGCACCATGAGCCCCAAAGAGATGATAGAATTTGCTATGGCGATCAAGTCAAAAGAAAAACTGAAAAAGGATGCAACAGGAATCTTAGGTAATACTCACTGCCAAAGATTTGTTTTCAAAACTATTAAGCAATGTTAAGTATGATGAGAAAGATACACCTATAGAGAAGTTAGCTCATTTGTTTTCTGCAACTAGATATGAGATGAAAAGTTTAGAAGATGCAGTAGTTTTGAGGGTAGAGAAAGTGTATGAGAAGAAGAGATCAAAGAAATTGGCTAAGTCAATTGTCACAGACAACAAAACACTTACATTGGCTGTCAACCGATTGAAGGATGCATTGACTAAAGGTGGTAAGTTTCTAAAGTTTATCTCTGATTTCTCTCAATTTTTGAAAGATTTAGAGAGGAGTAAAAGTGAAGCTAAGCACGAGCTTAGATTACTTGTTGCCAATTTTGATCCTATACATGAGACTGCTACTACATTTGGTGCAAAGGTTAGCAACCTATACAACAAGTTAAAATCAAATAGGAGTGAGAAAGATAAAATAATTTCTAACTTGATGGAGTTACAGTGCTTGTTTATCCCCAAGCTAGATATTTTGCAACATGGTGTGATGGAAGAAGAGAAATTTTTAGCATTTCTAGATGTGTGCACAATTTGATGGACTAGAAGAATTAACATTTTTACTAAGTGGACAAATTGCAATTGTGGAGGATTTACTGAAGAAATGGGATAGTGATCTACACACTTTAAAGCTTAATTTCAGTGATGTCTTCAGTATAATGTAACTAGGTGATACTACTCTTATATTAATACAACTTTTTGACACTTTTTGTCATACCTTTTTCATTTTTGTCAAAGGGGAGTGAATGTAATGATATACTTAAGCTGAAATTTGGCTAAGTTCATGAAAAATATAATTATTAAAATAAAGGGGACAAGTATACATGATTGTAATTCATAGGGGGAGCTTTTAAGCTATCAAGAATTAGTTTACTTCTTTATAATATAATGTATTTTTATTTATGGAGTAGATTAGACACTTAGGAGGCAAATTTCTTGTTTATTTTTTGAAGTGTTGCCATCAATGAAAAAGGGGGAGATTATTTGCATTTGGTGAAGATGATCCAAGTGTTGATCATGGGAATGTATTAGGGTGTTTTCATTATTGGAAACATGATCTATTAGGAGTATGAGATTAGCTTTTCCTTTGGTGTTGAAGGATCAAATTTGGTGAAGATGATTTGAGTGTTGATCATTGGAATTTATTAGGGTGTTGTAATTATTGGAAACATTATCTATTAGGATTATGAGATTAGATTTTCTAGTGGTGTTGAAGGATCAATTGATGAATTGAATAAGTGTTCAGTCAACCAGACAGAAGATAGAATGCAAGGAATGATCAACCAGATATGGCATTTGAGATCAATTTAAGATGTGTGATCATACACTTAACATCTACAGAGGCATATACTACTACATCTATGATCACATCAGTTAGTTTGAATATTGGAGAAAGTTATTGATGACTTAAGTGACACTGGGAGAAGAATAGAGGATAGGCAGAGTATGTTTGGTTAGATCGGCTAACCGGTCACTTTAATGTTACAAATGTTTTATTTATGATTTGTTTAATGTTGTGTTGAATTTATTAAGTTGACCAATGCATTTTGGCACGATCAGATTTAAGTTTGATGTTGGTGGGTAAAATATTTTAGAGCAAAAGGCCAAATTTGATAGAGTTGTTATAAAAGAAAGATGAGATTGACATTTAGGGTTAATATGGTGATGTTTAGATGATGCAATAAGATATTGTGATTGTGTGAAGTTTTTGAATGTTGAAGGAGGCATTGCGAGCAGAATTGAAGTGGATCTATTAGATAGAGAGTGTCATTTTTAGAACAGTTATTATTGGGTATTCTCAAGTTAGACCCTAACAGGTTTGCAAATTAAATACTTTAACAAGGTCACTCCTAATAGGGTGAGCAGGAACTTTAACATGATCTGAAGCATAAATCCTAGATAAAAAGGTCACTCTCAAAAGGAGTTTGAAATCCTTTAACAAGGTAGTTCTTAACAAGACTTGCATTATCTCTTAACCAAGCTTAAGATACTCTTAATCAGGTATGCACTTAATAGGGTGTTTGCAATTTATCCTACTATGGAAGATTTATTTGGTGCACTAGTAAAATTTGTGGACACCATTCCACACGTGGTTTTCTCCCTCTAACAAGGGTTTCCATGGGAAAAATCTTGTATGTTGAGTCTACACTATGTGAATGCTTTAATTGTTAAGTTTCTCCATAATATGTTCATTTGCATGTTGGGTATGGAATATATTAAATAAGAGTTTCAGATTTTTTATTTGCACTGATTCACCCCCCCTCTTGGTGCCTTTAAAGACTAACAATACTAGCTCCAATTTCCAATCCTTGGTGTAAGCATATATAATTTGCCACATTTTTTGCCCTTCCTCCCTTCTTGCTTCGTGGTTTTCACCCACTCTCCATAAAATAAAGGGATGAATATGTCCTGGATTTCTTAGGACGTGAATCTAGTCATCCAATTGTGTAATCGAGACACGACCTAGTTTTTTGAAGTGTAACAAAGCTTCCAAACCCCCTCTCCACTCTGGTTTCATGCATCTCTGAACCACCCTTCTGGTTTGTTCTACATCGCCCACTTCTAGACCCCATGCACTAAACATAGATGCAATATTTGTGTTTGTTCAGTACCAATATTCTATAATCAGATATTCTATCCCCAGCAAACCTCACACCATGATGAGAAAAAAAGGATCATCTATTGTGAAAATGATCCTCAACCTCTCGTTCAAGATCCTCCCATAGAAGGACATCTATTGTTTGGAAGCCTTCATGCAGAAATTGGCTTCTATTCTTGCACTTGTCGTCTAGGAGCCCGTTCACCTCCACAACCTCAAATGTGAAAATGCCATCAACTTCCTCTTTTGTAGGGTTGTCGTGGGCAGAGTGTACATTGATTGAAAATCCTATGCATCCTCAAAAATCTTTGTATACATTCCTTCATAAATGTGAGTAAATCATCTCACTCTCAAACATTGCCAAAGCTTGTTTTGATGAGACATATATATATCATCAATTACGTCGTTCATACCTATCAGTCCTTTCAAGTGCACTAACTCCCTTGATTTTTCCACCCACTTATTTCATGAAATCTACATCGTCCTCATCACTGCCAACTTGGAATTCACCAATGTATTTCCTTCCTTATAAATATGAAAGATTTTGAAATTTTGAAAGGTCATCAATTTCTTTCGAATGATAGATATTATTTTGTCAAGCTTTAAAACCATCGAAATTGATCTTAGTCCAACCTTCATCGGACTTTTCCCAAACCACTCCTGCTATTGGATTTAAAGAAGGATGAACCCTTGGTAGCCCATTAATAGGCCTATTGCTACATGATATTATGTGATTGTAAAAATCTCAAATACTTATTTATAAAATACTCAAAAACTAATCATACAAATTTATAATTATAACAATTTCATGAATGTGTCATATATAACAATTCTATAAGACTAAATCTTGTGCTTACTTATACAAATTTCTATCTATAATTATTTTATGAATATGTCAAATACAACAATTCCATAAGACTAAATATAATCCTTAATTAAAAAAAAACTGTTTACAATAACAGTTTTATAAAATATCAAACATATTAATTCTATAAGATTGAGAGTAATCCTTTTAAAAAAAAAATCTTAAATCAAGCCAAAATAAGATTCTCATAGGATCAGTTGTTGTTGAAGAATTGTGTCTTCTACTACAAGAAGAAGTGAACATTTGTAAAGCCTCACTCTCCATAATGGCTTCTTTTATTTTTTCATGCTGGTTTAGAGAGTGCATATACTCTCAAATGGTTACTTTTAGAAGAGGTAGGAAATTTGTCTTTGCAGATATTTGGTCTACTTTCCACGTTAGGACACCACCATTTGGTGTCTCTGATAGGATTTTGTGAGGATAAAAATGAGATATTACAAAAGTTCATGGGTTCACCAAAATCTAATATGTAAAATGTATCTATATCCTTGAGAAGAAGCTGGTGATATTTTTCCAATAAGATCAAAACCCTAAATACTAAAAGGCCACGAAGAAACTTGATTACGAAGCTCACGAGCAAGAGCATGAATTAAATTACTATGTTGCTGACACTGAGGACACTTCTTAACAAATGTAAAAGAATCTTGTTCCATTGTTTGCCAATAATATCCCATTCTAAGAAGTTTATTAACTAAAGATTTCCCACCAAAATGTCCCCCACAACAACCAGAATGAGCTTCTGTTATAGCTATCGAAACTTCGGTTCTACCAAGACATCTTAATAGAAAACCATTATAAGAAAATTTGTAAAGCATATTGCCCAAAATGATATAATGTGCTGCAAGCTTCCTAATATGATTACGCATGTTCCTTGTTGCCGATTTAGGAAATGTATCATCTTTTAAAAAATGAAAGATATGCAAATACCATTCATCCAAATGCAAGTTAAAACAATCAACAGTAACCTTATTAGAAATTGCAGGATGTTTAAGAGTGTGTATAGTAAATTGAAAGTCTTTAGCATTATTCTCAAGGCAAACCAAGGAAGTTGTGCTTGCCATGGCGTCTACATGTCGATTATCTTTCCTAGGTAAGGTCTGAATCATATAAGAAGAGAATTGTGAAAGAATATCAAGAGAAAATTCTTTATATTGCATCATTTTATCATTCTTATTCTAATATCCCCCTTTGATTTGTTCAACAATCAATTGTGAATCCCTGTATATTTCCAAGTTTTTAATATGAAGGGATGAAGCTACCCATAAACCAACTATAAGAGCTTCATACTCCACAATATTGTTAGTATAAGGAAAGGTCAATTTATATGACACAAGGATTGGTTTATTTGTAGGAGGGACCAATGTAATGCCTACACCAAAACATGTCTTGCATCTAGAACCATCAAAATATAATTCCCAAACATCTTCTTGCTTAGTAGCTAAAATATTCTCATCAGGAAATTCTATTGAGGTGATGCTCGTATTAGAATGAGGATAAGGAGCTTCAGCTAAATAATTAGTTAAAGCTTGTCCTTTAATTGATTTTTGAAGAAATAAATTAAGATCAAATTCCGTAAGTAACATCACCCACTTAGCCAGATGACCAGAGAGATCAATTTTTGAGAAAAGGTGTTTTAGAGGATCAAATTTAACAATCACATTAACCTCAACATTCAATAGACAATGCCTTAGTTTTCGACAAATGTAAACTAAATCCAAGCATTTTCTTTCTAAATCAGTATATCTTGTTTCATAATCAAGTAAAGTCTGACTAATGTAGTGTATCGGTCTTTCCTTACCTTCGCTATCATGTTGAGCAAACAATGCACCCACAACATGGGAAGTATATAGATAGAAGGGTTTATTAAATTGAGCAGGTTGCAAAATAGTAGGATTAGAAAGATACTCCTTAAATTGCTCAAAGGATTGTTTACATTCCTGGTTCCAAGAAAAAGTGATATCTTTTCTAAGAAAAGAGGTGAAAGGAACAGTTCTATTGGCTAAGTTAGAAACAAAGTGACGAATAGCTTTTATTTTTCCTTGTAAACTGCGTAATTGAGAAATATTCTTAGGAGGAGGCATCAATAGCATAAATCTGTTTAGTATCAACCTCTATGCCTCGCTTAGAGATTATAAATCCTAATAATTTACCAGAATCAACTCCAAAAGCACATTTCTTAGGATTTAATCTCATATTATAACTCCTAATTATTTCAAATATTTGCCTTAAAATAAACACATGGTCCTCTCTTTGTATAGATTTTGCCCGGATGTCATCTACATAATCTTCTAAAATCTTATGAATGTAATCGTGAAAAATCAAGGTCATGCATGTTGATAAGTTGCTCCTGAATTTATTAATCCAAAGGGCATCATGACCCAACAAAATGTTTCCCAATGTGTTACAAACACGGTCTTAAGTTGGTCTTCAATAGGAATAAAGATTTTATTATAACCCAAAAACCCGTCCATAAAAGATAATAAAGCATGACCCATTTTCGAATCCATAATCATATCAATATTGGGTAGGGGGAAATCATCTTTAAGGATGCCTTATTTAAATCTCAAAAATCAATGTACATCCTTATCTTATTCTCTCCTTTAGAAATGAACACAATATTAGAAATCCATTCAGAGTAATAAATAGAACAGATGAACCCAACACCTAATAGTTTTTCAATTTCAACTTTCGCTAAAAAGGCAATGCCCAGATTCATCTTTCAAATTTTTTGTTTCACAGGTTTGACATTAGGTTTGAGAACAATTTTGTGAGTAACAATCTTAGTATCTATACCCGACATATCTGAATATGTCCAAGTAAATATATCCTTATATTCAAGAAAGAGGGAAACCAATTGATCATGTTCATCTTGGCTCAAACATTTCCCTACTTTGATTGTTTTTTCAGAGTCATTCTCATCCATTTGAATTTCTGTAGTTTAAGTTATTAATAGATAACTTTGCATGGGAGAGTCCATTGGCAAAGGATAAATATCTTGTTCATCATGTTCTCCAAAATAGGCTTCATTATTCAAACAATAAGGCTTTCTCCTTTTATGATGAAACGTAGGTAAATCTTTATAAGCCCCTAAAAAATCAGCTAGGGCTTCATCCTTAGGAAAATAATCCAAACTAGGTTTTTGATCCATGTCAAGGAGAAGCAGATTAACTAATTTTAAATATCCACCGTATATATGATTGACATTAAGAGGAAAAGTCGATTGTTATTTATAAGGATTGAATCCTAGCCCATAAGTATAATCATAAACTTCATTGTCCAAGGGCACTGGTATACCTTGTTCATATTTTCCACATCCTTTCCCATTGAATCCCAATTTTCTAAGTAAATGATAACCATAACCATATCTATCGGCCATATTAGATTGAGTTAGAGGAGCGGCATATGTCACAATGTCATAAAAATTTGGTTTTATTGTCTCAATTGTTTCTGTAAGTGAAGCAACAACAAAGTTACTTTTTAATTCCTCAGAAAGTGGAGAAGGAATAAAAACTTGTTTTTCAAACCCACTTTGTTCTTTCATAAACTCTAAGTCAGAAACTTTGTATTCTCCTATAAAATAAGGATTAAAATCCAATGTTCCTCAATCATCTTCAGTTAAGGAAGAGGATGGAGCTTCAATTTGTTTAACTTTAGGTGGTTTCTTAGGTTCCTTACTTGGTTGTATAGGTTTAGAAACCTTAGCATATTCCACATTTAAGCAAGGATTTGGCACATCATCTTCATGTAGTGTATACATCAGATTGTTATAAATGAACCTAACCTTATGATGAAGAGTAGAAGGAATCACATGCATAGTATGTAACCAAGGTCTTCCTAATAAAAGGTTATAATTGAGAGGTCCAGACATAACGTGAATAGGTGTGTTAAGAAGAACTGGACCAACCTTAATAGGTAGTGTAATAATACCCAAAGTTTTCTTTGCAATGTTATCAAATTCACGAATAGGGATATTATCTGGTTGAATGGTTGTAAGATCGACCTTAATAGCTTTAAGCATATCCATGCTACAAACATTAAGCCTAGATCCATTATCAATTAATGTTCTACGAATGATACTCTGATTAATAGAAACAACAACCATAAGAGCATCATATTGATTTTGCACCTCAACAAAAGGTAAATCATCATCAATAAACACAATAGGAGGTACAGAAGCCATAGTATGCATGCAATCCAAAAATGAATTAATATTCTCTTGGTTAGGAGGCAGAGCTGGAAGAGTAGATAAAGCTTTTTGTAATGCCTCATGATATGTAGGAGAAGTTTGAAGTAATTCCCATAAAGATATCTTAGCTGGAGTAGCGCATAATTTCTCAACTAAGTCATAATCCTTAAAGGAAGAAGGTAACCTAGGTGCTTAGGGAAGCACAGGTTGAGAAGGAGGTAAAGAGGATAGGACAGTAGGTTGAGGATTATTTTGTGTGCGATAAGCATGTGAAACAAAATCCGTGTTGTCAAAGAAATCCAAAGGATCTTTAGGCTTACCCTTAATATTTATTCGAGGACATCCTTTTACTATCATCAAAGGTTTAGGGAATAACATTCTAGATGCCTCAATGTTGCAAATAGTGGAACATGAAGCTAACCATGCACACATCCTATGGTAAAGGTCAATTGGAAAAGTTGTGGAGGAGGATGAAATAGGAATAGGATCCATGGAGATTCCATTTGAACCATTTTCATTCTCACTTCCATGAACCTCATTAAAGAATCTATTCTCTTGTACAATAAAATCCTCATCAAAGTATTCAAAACAAGAGTCATACATGTTGAACACACAATAAATTACAAGCATGTAAATGTTTTTGTGTTTTTAAAGAAATTATATATTTTTTATGTATTTTTGAAATATAAATGCAAGAGCATAAAATAAAACCTACTTCTATAAGCATGCAAGATCTAATATGAAATGTAAATCTAACACCAAAGAGAAAGAGTTGTCTATCACGGGTTCATCAAAATGTAATATGTAAATTTGGATGGTCTCCTAAATAGAGTTTGTACAATAGAGATTTGTATATAAAAGAGACCTATGCCATATTCAACTATTTACATTTAATTTTTAACTAATAAGGGATATAAATTTGGAAATGAAAGCAAAGATTAATGGAGTAAAATACCTACCCCACATCATAGCAGATATGAAAATACCATTTTTCTGAAGCCTATGTTGAGTTTCTAGAAAATCTGAGACCAGATCTAGAATAGAAACGCAGAAAAGAACAAAACCCATAAATCTTTTTCCATTCTGACATAGTTCTGATTTGCACCCTCAAGTTAATGTCACCATTGACCCAAAATTTTTGATTCTGACCTAGGGCAGAATTGACCTAAAAAGTCTCTAACAGGAAATCTATTTTCGGATCCTAGAAATTTGCTAAAAAGGGTATCCAAATCTATGCTCCGATCCACTATTTCTGAACCTGTAACTCTCAAAACAACACCTCCAAATATTTGAAAAAGAGGGGTTTTGGGGTGGCTATATAGGGTTTTTCCTTATTCGAACCCCCATTTTGGTGATCTCCACCTCCACGAATAGCCAAATATAGTAGAATGTATGTGTGTGTGTTACTCTTGGAAAGAGCTTCGAATGTCTACTGTCAAGATCTAATCCTCTATATTAAAACCCTAACATGAATTGAAAATGAGAAAGCAATGCATAGATTTGAATATGATAAAAAACACATACCAAGCCCCCAAGGCTAAAGTATTCCTACCAAACTCACAATCCATAGTTGCTAGCCCATGATAGTATCTTTTGAATGCTTGAATGTTGAAAATGGTGGATCTAAGAAGAAGAAAGGAAGGAAGAACTCTCTCTTTCTCCAAAGAAGATCCACAAAGGGTTGTCCACAAAAATGCTTGTATGTATCAATGCATCTTCAGATCTTGTCCTTCTATATCATCCTCTTGCTTTCTTACATCATCATCATGTCATAATCGTAATTGCATCATATCATCATGTCAAAATGTAATATGTAAATTTGGATGGTCTCCTAAATAGAGTTTGTTACAATAGAGATTTGTATATAAAAGAGACCTATGCCATATTCAACCATTTACATTTAATTTTTTATTGATAAGGGATATAGATTTGGAAATGAAAGCAAAGATTAATGGAGTAAAATACCTACCCCATATCATAGAAGATCTGAAAATACCATTTTTCTAAAGCCTGTGTTGAGTTTCTGGAAAATCTAAGATTGTATTTGGAATAAAAATGCAAAAATGAACAAAACCCAGAAATCTTTTTCCGTTCTGACACAGTTCCAATTTGCACCCTCAAGTCAATGTCACCATTGACCTAGAATTTATGATTAAGACCTAGGGAAGAATAGACCTAAAAATTCTCTGACAGGAAATCTATTTTTGGATCCTAGAAGTTTGCCAAAAAGGGTAACCAAATCTGTGCTCTGATCCATTGTTTCTGAACCTGTAACTCCTGAAACAACACCTGCAAATATCTAAAAAAGAGGGGTTTTGGGATGGCTATATAGGGTTTTGCCTTAGTCAAACCCCCATTTTGGTGATCTCCACCTCCACGAATAGCCAAATATGGTATAATATATGTGTGTGTTTCTCTTGGAAAGAGCTTCAAATGTGTAATGTCAAGATCTAATTCTCTAGATTAAAACCCTAACATGAATTTAAAATGAGAAAGTAATGCATAGATCTGAATATGATAAAAAAATCATACCAAGCACCCAAGGCTAAAGTATTCCTACCAAACTCACAATCCATAGGTGCTACCCCATGATAGTATCTTTTGAATGCTTGAATGTTGAAAATGGTGGATCCAAGAAGAAGAAAGGAAGGAAGAAGTCTCTCTTGCTCCAAAGAAGATCCATAATGGCTTGTCCACAAAAATGCTTGTATATATCAATGCATCTTCATATCTAGTCCTTATATACCATCCTCTTACTTTCTTGCATCATCATCATGTCATAATCATAATTGCATCATATCATCTTACAATTTTTTCTCATGTCCAAATGAAGGCAAAAGAGAGTGTTTATATAGAGATCTCAATATAGACCTAGGGCAGTGCAAGGGACCCAAATTAAAATTTCACCTTGAATTATGGTCCAATTACAAACATCAACCAAGGAGGGGATGTATTAATCTGAATATTGGGGAAAACACTTTCACATCCGAACCCGGGGACCTATTTTAAGTTTTAGAACCCCGATAAGCTCCAGATTTGAAAGTGGGGACCACCTCCTAACAGAGGTCAAGGTAGACCTCAACCTTGACCTAGGTAAAGGATGACCTCAACCTTGACCTAGGTTAAGGTCTAGGTCAGAATCAACCTCAACCCAGACCTGAGGTTTCAGGTTGGTCTCCTTGGGAAATCTGCAGGATTCCTAGGTCAACCGGGGACCCAGGAAGGTGAGAAAAGACATGAGAATCCCAGATAGAGGCACAAAGGCCAAAGAGTGGGTATGATGAATATTTAGGAGAGCCAATACATAGGTTCTACCTAAAAATGGAGTCATAGAAAGGAAGATTAAGGAGGACCCAAAGGATCCTAACCCTAATTTCACCTAGAAATGCAGAATCAAGTGCATATGCATCCTAAATGCAAATCTAATATGAAAGTGTACTAAATGAGGGTGCTAAACCTACCAAAATGGAAGTGATTCCATTTTAAGATGATACAGTTATGAAATATTCAAATTAGTCATCAGGACTATGAAATTATAGAAGTCTACCTGAAGGTCAACCTATGGTAAGTGCTATATAATTTTTTGGTTTTATTTGCCAAATATTATTGTATAATTAATAAGCTCTATGGAAGATGGTGTGGTATTCTTCACCATGATATTTTGAGATATTTCTATGACTAAAAGAGGCATACATCCCCAGATGGAGCCACTGTTAGCACTCTCAAAATTTTTGAGATTACCATGTTGAAATTTTCCAAAAGCATGGAAATACCTTTCTGCACTTGTTTGGAAGTGCCCAAGTTTTAATAGTAAGTACTTAGAATACCTCATGATTTTCATGAGAGGTAACTTGAAAGGTGTGCTCCTCTCATTTGAATTCATCTCTTAGGTTCATTTATAGCCCTGTGTTTGCAGATCGAGTGGTTTTGTAAAGTGTCTCTTTCATGAGTTTTGTCAATTTGCATTTTGTCCATTGTGTAAATTGGTTGAAAAAGTCCACTTTGGGATTGAATATTTTAAGCCCTATTTAGTGTCATGAGTTACTAACTTTTGGATGTGCTCATTGAATATCAAATAACACGTGTTTCAAGTTTGGGCCCTCCACGGTCAATTTAGATATGATTTTCATGCACCTAGTTTGGGGGGGTGCAAGTTTATGTACTTTGCACTTAATCAGAAAAATCTAGGCCATAGGTTTTCCTTTGAATAAACATGGATGAAAGATGTATTTTCACAGGAACAACAAATGAAGATGTCTAAAACTAGATTTAATAACTTTCAGTCAGAATATCAACCTTTATTTCTGTCTTTTTCCATAAATGGAGGTAGGTCCTTGACACTGTTTTAATAGAATGTCATAGAGATGTGTGATCTCATGCCTCATGATATCTACTAGATATGGACTAAATGCACTTGTTGAATGACATCCATGGTTTCTTGTATTAAAATGGAAGTTTGAGAATCATGAAATAGTGAAGTAATTTACAAAATTCCTCAATGAAATGTGATCTCGTATATGTGATGATTGCTAAACCTACATGATGCTGACTTGTGGAAATATTTTAAGACGTGTTCTATTAAATAACAGAGGCACATTTCTGACTCCCATGCTACTTGAACTAAAATAGAGCCATGACTAGAGGATGTCGTGTCTAAACAATGAGACAAATTGATATTTGGAAAGTGTGAAGACATTTTCAAGATGTTTGTTGTGTTTTCTATTTGTCACGATAATAGGGATTTCAAAATCTTCATGGGGAATTTATGACAAGAAGACAATGAATAGGATTTGCATAAAATGGGCCTTTGAATACACTTTAGAAATTTTAAAACAAATACGCATTGGCTGGTATGTGCCAGAGTTTTAGCTTCTACTAGACATGGATATTCATTTGAAAGTCCTTGAGAATGATTTGGTCATGTAATGTATTTGAAAGTGCCTCGAGGATAAGAATGAAAAATGAGAAACATGGAGTCCCTGGCGGCTATGTTCACAGGGTCTGGGTATAATATTTTGGTCACACATCAACAATTTTGTGGGTGAGTGACTTTTAGGGATATATCCCACATTGGTCGGGTGGGGTGGTTATGTTGTGTTTTTATATGTAAACACACACACACACACATTAAGTTTCATAAGATAATCAGGCCTTTTGGCAGCTCGTACAGGTGAGGGGTGGTTTGGTGGTTGGCATGGGCCCAATGACAAGTGTTGACAAGGATATTTTGTGGGCCACGCACAGGTGGTGTTGAGGTGGATAGGTGATGTGGCTAGCGATGTAGCAGTAGAAGAAAACTAGAATGTACCACATGGCATGTGTTTCAAGGCAACAAGGTGGGTCTGGATAGACACATGAAGTCTTCCTGCGATCCTGCGATTAGAGTAATGAAGAGAGAGAAGGTTCACGGGATCATGAGGATGCAACACTTGGCGGGGCCGACCAATCAGGTTGGGTGATGTGGTGACAGGAGGGCATTGATGTAGTGTGCAGGGGCAGTCAAGCGGGGCCCATGGCGGGGAAAAAAAATGCTTATCACAAGTGCACGGGTTGTGTAGGTGATTAATAGATAATTCTACGAACATGCGCTAGAGATAGTTAGTGCCAGTTTGCAAGATCGCGTGTTTCCCAGGCAGTTGGTGGATAATGCTGCAGATCTGTGCTTGGGTTAGGCGCGAGGTCATAGGTTAGTTTGGAGGTTAGTAGATAATGTTGGGAACCCAGGTATGGTTACAATTAATGCCAAGTTTGCAAGGTCACAGGTTTCCATGACAATTAAGGTTTGATATTGTGCGCTTGCGAAAAATAGGAGTGTGCCAAGTTTTATAGTTGCAGTCATGGTTAAATTAAAAAGGGAAAATGAGACAAAAGATGGATATTTAAAATAGGGAGAATATAATATTTTCAAGTTCAACCAAAATAGAGGCATGTGTAGATCATAGAAGGAAGCAATATTAGATCAGATGGTTGAGTAGAATACTTTCTGTTGGAAGAAGAAGATGACGAGGCAAATCTAATTTAAAGAAAGTCATGTTTCAACAACAACAACAATCTAGATTTCCTTGTTTCTATATATATTATTTGTCTTCTCTATGGTAGGGGTTTCAATCTTTATGGTCCAGTAGCAAGTTTTATTGAGTATGAGCAACATTGTAAACTCTTTTCATAGAGAAATTTTGATGTATCTAGGTTGAATCTTTTGAAGGTTTTGAGTCTGTAGTTTGTATTGATATTATATGTCAGAGATAACAAAGGGTTTTGTTGAAATATAATTCTAATTTAGATCTCTCCAATGTGCAAATCAATCAAGTTTTAAATAGAATAAAACAAAGATTTATTCTCATTTAGTGTCTTATTGTAAGATATCTGATTTTTTGTTTATGCTTTGATCTAATGGGTCAATTAAATGCTTGATAGAAGTTGTGAGTTTTCTGGGATTGTGCAGGGATTTGATAAGTAGGCTAGGTTAGGATTGTTGTTGAATAATATTGTAAGGCAATATTCTTAGATCATATGCTATTGATAAAATTCTGTTATATGATGTTTTTTTGATGACTCAAATTCCCAATGGGATGAGGCACTAATCCTAGCTATTGTGGATTTTACAAGTGTGTTGTCGGTCAGACTCATGTTGTTTCTTGTTGCAACAAAATTGATTGAACCATAAACATTTTTATTTTTTATGTTTGTTGTTACGTTATTTTATCTCATGCTCCATAACAATTGAAAATAAATAAGTAATAGTTATTACTTAGTATTTTCTTGTTATTTTTTAGCCTTATATGAGATATATACTGAAGTAATGCTAGTAATGGGTTTGGTGTGTGTATTCGAGGGCATTAAAAGTCTACCCACCTTGGTTTTTGCATAACCTAAAGTGTAGAGGGAATAAATATCCCTGTCAGTTGGTCCAATCCTCTTAGGAAGTTTAATAATTGGAGTTTGATTCTCTATAGAATTCGTTGAAGAGTGTACTGGTGGCTTCTTATAGCATAAAACCATTTTTGGGAACCAACACTAGGAAGCAAACCGCAGAACAAAAATATGATTGGAACTAAGTGAGTGTTCTAGAATAAGCTAAATAAAGATGGAAAAGTCACCAGAAACAAGGAAAGACTTGTATGTAAGGATTATAACCAATATGAGGGGATATATTTTGAGGAAATTTTTTCTTTGATAGCTAGGGTGGAAGCTATTAGAATGTTTCTAGATTTTTGTACTTACAAAATTTCAAAGTGTATCAAATGGATTTTAAATGTGCATTTTTAATAGAGAGTGAAAAGAAGTGTATATTAAGAAACCAGATGGTTTCAAGCTATCAGAAAATCTGAATATGGTATGTAGGCTCAAGAAGGCATTGTATGGACTTAAAGAAGCCCCTAGGGATTGGTATGCTAGACTTGATAGATATCCATTACAACAAAGACCTGTTCAATAAACTTATGAAGACAATTTAGATGGTACTTTAATTTATCATTCCAAACAAATCAAGAACTATTGAGTTTTTGTGGAATGGAGGGTTGAAAACTAATTGCAAATCCTATGGCTACTGGTTTTTAGTTGAGTAGGGATGATGAATCTCTAGAGGTTGATTAGAAACTGTACAAGTCTATGATAGGTGGACTACTATATTTAACTAATCCAGGACCAGATATTATGCACGTAGTATGCTTGGCTATAAATATCAAGTCATTCCAAGATAATCTCATGAAGTTGAATTTAAAATAATATTCAAATATTTGAGAGGCCCTTTGGATTTTGGCCTATGGTATAAGAGGGATGGTGATTTTTCACTAAAACATTTCATTGATGTTGAATGACCAGATGTGTAGATGATAGAAGAAGTAAAATTGGTGGTGTATTCTTTTTCAGGGAGAGATTAGTCTCTTGCTTAAGCAAGAAATAAGATTCAATTTTATTATCCAATGCAGAAGCAAAATATATTGTAACATCTTGTTGTACTCATAATATTTGGATGAAGTATAATCTTAAGGATGTGAAGGTAATTTTTGATGAAGCAATTCCTATAAAGTGTGACAATATAGGTGCCATTAATTTTTCAAAGAGTCCAGTAATGCACTCAAAGACAAAACATATTTGTATCTAGGTAAAAGTTTTTGAAAATGATGTTAGGTTGGAGTACGTGCCTATTAAGAAAGAAAATGTAGATATTTTCATTGAAGCTCTATCTAAGGATACTTTTGAGTATCTTAGATATAAATTAGAGGTTATTACCCCCTATTTTCCAAACTAGATGCATAAGAGGAGTGGATCTTTCTAGGGGTGAATAATCATTGACTATCTTTTGTCTCCTAGATTTGCAAAGTTTCACATCTATGATCAAGAATCAGAGTGGAGTTTCTAACTAAGTTGTTGATGCATTGAGTCGAAGAAGATCTTTGTTGACTGAAATGAGAATTGAGGTTCTTATTTTTGATGATACAAAGAATTTGTATAAAAATGACCTTGATTTTTCTGAGCCATGGAGAATGTGCAGAGCACCTATTCCAAATCAACCAAGTAAGTATGAAGACTATTTAATTCAAGAGGATGTGTTGTTCAAAGGTATTCAGTTATGTATACTGAGAGGATCAATGAGAACCAATTTGATAAAGGAGAAACATAGTAGTGGTTTGGCTGGACATTTTGATATTGATAAGGCATTGTGTTTGCTCAAGGAAAGGTATTTTTTGGCCTCAGTTGTATAAGGGTGTTCAGAAATTTTTGAAGAGTTGTTGAGTTTGTCAGGTGGCAAAAGGAGTAAGTTAGAATACTGATTTGTATACACCGATTTCTATTCCTGAGAAACCTTGGAGTGATATCTGCATGTATTTTGTTCTTGGCTTACTGAGGAAAGCAAGAGGTAATGATTCTATATTTTTTGTGGTTGAACAATTTTCTAAGATGACACATTTCATACCATGTAGGAAAACATCAGATGTAGTACATATAGAAAATATTTTCTTCAAAGAAATTGTTAGATTACATGGATTACTGAAGAGTATCATCTCTGACTGAGACAGTAAGTTTGTTGGCTATTTTTGGAAAACACTTTGGAAAAAGTTTGATACTACGTTGAATTATAGTTCTACATTTCATCCACAGACTGACGAACAAACAAAGGTTGTAAACAGAAGTTTGGGTAACTTGTTGAGATGTTTAGCTAGAGATAAATTGAGTAATTGGGATTTGATGTTAGCACAAGCAGAGTTTGCATATAATAATTCAGTGAATAGGAGTACTTCAAAGACACCTTTTTAGATTGTTACTAGCATGCAACCAAGAGGTATATCAGATTTGAGAGATATTGCTGGAGAAGAGAAACAAAGTGCTAAAGGAGAAGAATTTGTTGAGTTTATGAAAACATTGCATGAGGAAGTAAAACATAAGTTGGAACTGTGTGTAAGAAAATACACCTTCATGAAATTAAGATTGAAAGCAAAAATTCTATGGAAAGATAAAACAAAGTTAATCTAAGAATTGAAGCTAAGTCTATATCATCTCATGGTTCTCTATCCAAGATTTGTTAAGAGAGCTCTTAGGCTTAATCTCTCTTAAGGACAATCCTAGAACGAGATATGTATGAAAAAGAATGCTCAAATCTAGCTAGAATGCTCAAAATGCTAAAAAATGCTCCAAGATCATAAGAGAAAATAACAAATGCTCCTAAACATGATATGCTATATGTAATGAAAATGCTAAAAATCTCTCAAAAAGGTTCTCAAATGCTCCTCATATGCTCTCAATGTTCCTATAATAAGGATGCTTTTGCTCTTGAATTCTTGGATCCCAAACACAAAGAAAATGGCTTGTATTTATAGCATTTTCCCAAGGGTAGGGGGTAGAGTGAGTTGATCATGATCAAAGCTTGGTTAAGTCAAAAGCTTTGAGGTGTTTGCAAATGGAGGAAAATTTGGTTGGTTGTCTTAAAGATATTAGCAATTAAATAACTCCATCATTTAATTAAATTAGCCATGGAAGGGTGATTGGGTTGGATTTGATCCTTTTTTATTTGAACTATACAATTGAAAAATCAATTTCATAATTTGATTAATCCCTTTAGGCTTGAATTTAATTATTTGATTTCATGATTATTTGATCCTTTAATTTGATTTGAATTTTGCTCCTTTGATTTGATAAATGTCCATTTGATTTGATCTATTTGTTTTGCATTGAGATGATATTTTGAAGCATTTGGCTGAGAATTACAATTTGGAATGCTTGAGATACACTTGGTCAATTTTAGGTGTCTACAAATTCCCCTCTTTGAATTGATGTGCGAAGCACATTGATTCAAATAAAGCTTGATTGTCTTGATCATTGATTCAATGATGATGAGCTGATATGACAATTTGATATGAAAAATCCGATATGAAACCTTGATATGAAATCCAATATGATGCTCTGATATGAAAATTTGATATGAAAATTCTGATATGAAACCCTGATATGAAATCTGATATGAAACCCTGATATGAAATCTGATATGAAAATCCTGATATGAAACCCTGATATGAAATCTTGATATGAAAATCCCGATATGAAACCCTGATATGAAACCTTGATATGAAACTCTGATACAAAACTCTGATATGAAATCCTGATATGAAATCCCGATATGAAAATCCCGATATGAAACCCTGATATGAAACTCCGATATGAAACTCTGATATGAAATCCCGATATGAAAATCCCGATATGAAACTCTGATATGAAACTGTGATTGATAAAGTTTGAAATTTTAATGCCCCAGATTTGATACAAGATATGTTTCAAAATCCCAGTTTGATGATATGATGATGCCTCCTCAAAAATGAAATCATCTTGATCGTAGGTAAAAGTTTTTGATGAACAATGCTGATAGGATAGATCCAAGATGATTGCATTTCTGATAAACAATGATGTTAAAAGATGGCGAACAAATGCCCCAGTGAGTAGAATATGTAGATTAGGTTTGACAGGGTTAAAAATCTCACAAAATAGGTTAAAATAGTTTAAATAGGTTGAAAAACCCAAAATTACTATTCATTTTCACTTTTCACTATTGAGATTTTGCTCTGAGCCTTTGACGACTAATAGCAATGGTGGTCCCCATACGAGAGCATAGGTTCAAGCGGGCACGCCGATATTAGAGACCTCCTGACTACGGGCCTCCGGTGAGTGGTTTGAACCCTCTTGGTGCATTTATTGCTTTGAAATTTGTGTTTATTGCATGTTCTTAGTGTGTTTTAGAAAAGCTTTAGCCAAATGCCATGTAGGATAGGTAAAGTGTCATGTAGGCCTATAAAAAGTCACGTCCAAGCTATGAAAATCCGCGTACATGCAATCCTTAGCCGTGTAGGAGATAGGTCAAAATTGCTACCCAAAATAGATAATGCACCGCCTAAAAACACCATGTTTTAAAAGTCGCATATGATAGTTTAAAAGCCACGTAGGCCTACAAAAGGCCGCCTAAATAGTAAAGCATCGCCTTCGCGTGATAAAGTGCCACTTTTAAAGATTAAAAAGCCGTGTGGCTTAAAAAGCCGTGTACACTTAGTTAAGTGCTGCCTACCATAAAGTTGAAAATTTGATATAGGAAAATAGATGAACTCAGTTCGTTTGATCGTCCAGAATGTCACGTAGTGTTTAGGATGTTAGAAAAGTCATAATGATGAATGTTTGATAGGTCAATCAGATATGATTAAAAATGATTACAAGTTATCCGTGTCTCACGATTTAGAGGTTAGGAGCAATAAGTTGATACACTCAAGTTAGAGCAAAGATAGATTTAATGTGTTGTGATTGAATTAGAATGGTTCATTAAGAGAAAAACTAACATGATGCACTTTGTTTCAAAATGTAGGAGCATTACTGCAAGTTGCGGGTGCGAGGAGTAGCATTGTGGATTTTTGATCTAGTAGATGAGCTTACGCCTCCTGAGTGGTGTATTATTGAGACTTGTGGTCTCAGTTTCTTTTTGGATCTCCCTCGGTTTTAGTTGAACTGAGGTTTACTGACAACTATGGCATAGCGTTGGCACTCTGACCATAATACCTTTCACTTACCTCTCGGCGAGATGATGATTACGCTAGAGGATGTATATAGACTATTGAGGATCTTGACTCATGGAGAGCGGGTGTATTATGATGCAATGTATGATAGCAGTGTTTGCAGACGGGTGTTTGGAGATAACACCATTGTAGATGATTGCATTACTTGGGCGCATTTTGCCTCATTCCCTACCCTACCAGCGTTATTAGGAGCTGTGATAGGAGGATTATTATTGCCAGATAGGTGAGGACGTGGTTTTGCAGTCAGATGGGGCTGGATTATAGAGGACCTGATTGCTCAGCCACGAAGAATGGATTGGGGTTCCTATGTATTGGCACAGTTGTATCATGATTTACATGAGATTGTATATTGGTGCAGTGCAGCCATTTTTGCAGGTGCAATTTTGTTACAGTTGTGGACATGGGAGCATATCCCTATTACTAGGCCAATGTCAGCGCGAGTTTGGGCTTGTGGTTACCCATATGCATTTCTATATGATGGTATGATTGTTTAGCATCATCTGGGCAAGGTTGATTTTTGGAGACGCATGATTGATGATATAGATCAGGTGGTTTGGAGGCCATACTTGTAGTGTGAGAGATGGTGGGAGTATGAGGATGAGATACCCTACACATCTTCACCTTGATGGATGATAGGCCGATCACCATTGGTGATTGAGAGATTCTGCTGTGGGAGAGTGCTACGCTATTTCGATCGGATGCAGGATATACCACAGGGTATGGCATTATATACTCGAGTACATGTTGAGAGGTCGATGTGGGGAGCACAGGTTGAATAACAGTTAGCCTATATACAAATAGATCAGTTGGGGTATGGGGTTTGGGATATGCTACCACAGTTTGCAGATGCAGGGATGTCAGCAGAGTATCAAGAGTGGTTTGTGCGACATCATTTCATGAGATTCATAGATCTGGCAGAGCCTATCCCTGATGTTGATGAGCTGTCTGAGGATGATGGTGATGGTGGAGATGATGGGGATGATGGTGGTAGACCATGCCAAGATAGAGTTCAGAGGGCACCTAGAGCACCACGGGTACAAAGAGCAGCTGGGCCTCGGATGAGAGGAGGGCATGCGAGAGGCCAAGGTGGTGGTTTTAGACAACCGAGGCAGAGACTAGTAGGTGCATAGGTACCATAGGGTCAACCTCCATTGAGAGTGAATGAAAATTGGGCCAGACTTAGGCATAGACGGGTCTAGGAAGTGAGACAGGTTCCTAGCTAGATACCATAGGTTGATCCACAGGTGAGCTCGACACAGGTGATACCGCAGGTACCCATAGCACCTTAGGCACCACAGGCTCCAGTTTCATATGAGATAGTGTGGGATATCTGGGGGTTACAGGCCAGGATGACCATAGTTACATCGAGATTGGATCAGGACATGACCATGTTGTAGCATTTTTTGGCCACTCTGGCTTAGTTATCGACTAGTGCGAGCACTAGTCAGGCACCTCCTAGTTCACAGGATAGAGCAGGTGACGAGGATCTAGATGGTGCAGGGGGTTCAGGTACAGGTTTGGCCAAAGATGTTTAAGGTGCCCCTGCTGGGTCATGAGATAGATATGGATCCAGGATGGATATCATTTGTATCATATGTATTTTTTGATCAAGACTTTGATGTACCTTTGATGTACCATTTTTATTGATGTACCTTTGATGTACTGATTATGCTATAAACATTGATGATGGACATTTATCTTATGATGAGGTTTGATTTCTCCACTTTGATGAGGTTATGAGATTTCCTTTTATGCATGTCTATATGTTTCTATGATGCATTTATTTCTATTGTGCAATGGCTGTAAATGTCTTAGAGTAGGACATAAATAAATGGATGCAAATGATGTAAAAGCAATTTATCTCTATATTTTTTATTTATTTAACCATGTATGGATAATGCAATGCAATGAATGCAATACTTAGTGCTATGATAAATGAAATGCATCTATCTTTTTGTGTTTTTGGGATGTATGCAATTTAATTCATGAAATGCAGTTCTAAATGATGATATGGAAAATGATTAATGAATAATGTATCTTTTTCTTGATTTTCTCTTGACATGAATGTATAATGAATAATGACTAATGAGAATGAATGCAAAGGAAAATCTCATTTTGAATGACTCAAAACCAATTCATTTGATGAAATGTTGTCAACCCTTTGCCCCCCCCCTTGAACTTGGAAAATTGCTAGAAAGACAAGCCATTTGAGAACTAAGCATTGGAGAACGCAAGCGAAAGAGCAACAAGCAACTAATCTAACATGCAAAATGCAACTAATCTAACATGAAAAATGTAATGCAACTAATTGTCCTTGAGGTTTGCGAAAGGAATGCAAACTGAGATATATTTTCATCATAGAGCGTTGTGGAACTAGGAATCGATACAATCCTTACTGGTGCCACTACGACCATAAGAATATGAATATGACTTTCCTGTGTGTGGTAACCCCTTCCTACAAAACTAAGTACAACCCTCACTAGTTGGATGACCAACTATGGGAGTATGAATATTGGTTTAATTGGATTCAATGTTGCAAGTGGATGTTGGTATTAAGATATGGAAAATCTAAATAACCAAGGTATCCTTTTGCATAAACAGACAAAGGTTAACCCTTCGTCCTATATGAATGCCCTCTATGGTTCTTTGATGACCATGTCTTTAGATTAATTCACACAAGTTAAAGAATCTTCCTCAAAATAGTCACTCAAAAGCTTAAGAAAACATCATGTCTTTTATCCTTGCCAATATAGATGAAACATCATTGATTAGCTAAAAAGAACATGACTCAAAATAGGCAATGAAAAACTCATCGAAATTCCAAGTGTTTGTGAAATGTATCAAGATTTTCAAATAAGAATTCCAGACAATCTGATCATTTAAGGTGTATCAAATTTTAATCCTGATAAAATAAGGCAATGAGATTCAGGGATCATATAATGCGATCAAACTATTTAGGGTTGAATAATGATATTAATCAAAGGTTCCAAAATGTCTCTCCTGAATCTAAAAATCTGCTTCTGATGTGTGACCAAAATGTTGCACTAGTGAATCCGGTTGGTACCAAAATCTATAATGTGTGCCCCCAAGTGATAAATGTGACCAATGTGATACTTATGGCAACTGAGCCTAGAATGTGACAAAATGAAGCTCTGAGACTTTATTAGGGCAATGCACGAATGATGGATGTAATGAGGATATGGACAAGTGAGATGAGGAAACTGCAATATGTACAAATGCAACTAAGAAACACCTAACGGAGAAAAGGTGCCTGTTTCCAGGTTTTCACCTCTTGGGATTATTGCTCTTTTTCTCTTTTTTCTCTTTTTTTGCTACAAAGGTGCCTATTGCTAGGTTTTCACCAAGGTACTTTTTTCTCTTTTTCAAATGTTTTTGGCTTTTTTGAAATTTTTAATTTTTCTTTGGTATTTTGTTTAATCTTTTCTCCTTTTTTTGGTATTTTTGAATTTTCTCATGTACAAGGATGATGTGTGACTCATCTAATACTCTTCAACTTATACTCTTTATTGTGATACTCTTTTCTCTGAATCAAGTGTGGAACCTCTTAAGATGAATGCTATAGATAGGTTCTAGAAATTCATCACCATCACAATCAACCAATTTGTAGGTCCCTGTCCCAAATGAAGAAACAATGACAAAAGGTCCAAGCCAATTTGCTTCCCACTTCCCTTTCTTTTCTCTATCAGCCTGATTTTTTGGATTTTCTCTCAGTACTAGATCTCCTATTTGAAAGTTTCTTGGCTTGATATGTTTGTTATAGTTCCTAGAAATTCGATTATGATACACTTTCAAATGATCATAGGCTTGAGTTTGATGTTCCTCCAAAAATTCTAATTGTTGAAGGCGAGCAACTCTATAATCCTCATCTGTTATTAATCCATGCAATGAAACTCTGAGGGATGGTATTTCAACTTCTAAAGGGAGAAACGCTTCGGCCCCATAAACCAAAGAAAAAGGTGTAGCTCTTGTTGGGGTTCAAATACTAGTCCTATAGGCCCATAATGCTGGATTGATTTGAAGGTGCCAATCCTTTCCTAATTTTCCAATGGATCTCTTAAGGATTTTTAGGATGTTCTTGTTAGTTGCTTCTACTTGTCCATTACCTTGGGGATAGTAAATGGATGAAGAGTGATGTGTAATGTGGAATGTGTCACAAAGTTCATCAATATCTTTGTTCTTAAATTGTTTTCCATTATCCATGATGATGGCATGAGGAAT
>MU218049.1:848325-861260 GCA_018584345.1 Thuja plicata | reverse complement strand
AATTCTAGAATATCATCAGATGTATGGGTTTTTCTTTTGAAACTAGACTTTGTCATTTTACCTTTTTGACAATTCTTGCACATGATGTTGTCTGGCTTTGTCATCGTCAGTAAGCCTCTTACACTTCCTTTCCTGCTTATTTTCATCATGTTGTCAAAATTCACATGACACAACCTTTTGTGCCACAACCATATGTCTTCATTTCTAGTCATCAGCAAGTGGGGTTAGTATCATTCAGATAGAATAAGTTACCTTTGGTCTGTTCACCGGTACCAATCAGTTTTCCTGATTCATTGAAGATCTTTGCCTTCTTGTTCTCAAATGCTTCTCTGTGACCTAAATTATTCAGCTAAAAAACACTCAACAGATTATAATTCAATCCTTTTATCCAATAAGCATTTTCACACTTAATCAGGTTATTTAGCATTACTGCTCCTTTACCTTCAATTTGACAAGGTGAATCATTTCCCATTCTTACTGTACCACCTTTATAGTATTCAAAAGTATTAAACTTTTCTTTGTCACCGGTCATGTGGTGAGTGCAGCCACTATCTATAATCCAGATATCATTCTTACTAATCTTAGATATGAGTGCAGTTTCTTCATACCTTTCATCTTCATCTGAATCATCCTTTAGAGCTATAAATACTACCTCAATGTCATCATCTAGTTTGGTGTTAGTATCTTCATATTTGCAAGCAACTAGATAGCTAGCCTTCTTGCCTTTGTCCTTGTAATCTCGGGTATCACTTCTTTCTGATCGTCGGTAACCTCTATAATCTTTGTTATCACCTCTATCAGATTTCTTCTCAAAAGATCTGTTATCACTTCTGTTATCACTTCTGTCATCTTTTCTTTTGTTAGGACATCTTGCAACAAAGTGTCCAATCTGTTTACAATTGAAACATACAAGTGGTAACTTGCATTTGTATTTACCTTTTCCTCTTAACATTATTCTCACCATGAGTGCTTCAATTTCATATAGATCTTCTTCTTCACTTTCGCTTTCACTGTCTCTTCTAGATGAGTGTCTCTGACTAGATTTGCTAATTTTCATAGAAGACTTGAATGCAGACTCTAAACTTGGTAGAACACTGTTATCAAAATTATTCATCTCAAATGAAATCAATCTACCAATCAGGCTATCAAGAGTGACTGTACTATTTGCTACTGCTCTTATTTCTTGAAAAATAGAGACTCTAATAGCATATACAGGCAATAAGGTTCTTAAGATTTTACTTACCACTGTCTCCTCTTCAAGTGTACCGCCAACGCCTCGTATAGCATTGACTACTTCTTTTATTCTTGTGTTGTACTGAGTGATGTTTTCACCTTCTTTCATTCTGAGATCATCAAACTTTCCTCTAAGGCTTTTTGTCTTGGCTCTCAGAACATTTTTATCACCTCCATGTACAAGCTTTAGCTTATCCCACATTGTCTTTGCATTTTTTCAATCTTTGACATCCTCAAATTCAGCATCAGAGAGTGATGTATGAAGCTCTATAACCATGCAGTTATGTTCATGCTTTACTCTCAATTGATATACAATCAATGGTCCTGTAGGCAACACATATTCAATATCTAAGTATTGAGTAATATCATTGCCAATACCTCATAAGTGAAGCTTTATTCTGCTTTACCATGAAGCAAAGTTGTCTTTGTTCAACTTGGACACATCTCGTCTGTTCATCTTGTGATCTTTACTTAGGTCTTGAAACCTTCCTTCTAAGCACACAAGCTCTGATACCAATTGTTAGTAATAGCTGAGAGGGGGGGGGGGGGGGGGAANGTGAATCAGTGGCCTCAAAAATTTATCCTTTAAACTTTAATTCACCAATTAATACACCTCAGATTATTAATTCCCTACAAGATGTATGCCTTCAAATACTTGAAATAATTTATTGTATGTCAGTTTACCTTGTCTTTCCTTATTCTCCTTGATTACCGCTAAGCAACAAAACTCATTTACCGATACTCAGTAAATATGTAGAGTATACCAATCAATCCAGAAATGCATATGTGAAATGTAAAATAATAAAGTAATAAACCATACACACATAACACATGGATTTTAATGTGGAAGCCTTGTTAAGGGAAAAACCACTAGGACCAGTACCCCAAATTTTCACTCTTCTGAAGTGAGCCCTGTTAGGAGCCAACCCTGTTAAAGGTTACAAACACACGGTTAAGTGTGACCTTGTTACAGGATTTTTATACATAGGTTGTCACTTATTATCTGGCATCTGTGCTACCATCCTTGAATCAACCTTTAGACTGTCAATAGGCTTTATGCTAATCTTACTACCATCCTTGAATCAGCCTCCTTCTTTGATTGTCAATAGGCTTTAGATAAGACCACTGCTACTATCATGAATCAACCTTTTTGGTAATCTGTTAAGATATACCTCAATTATAGAAGATGGTTAAGTCCTTCTCTATTAAGAGACTTAATGCTTCAATGGTTAAACTGAAACACAATGATCTATTTCTAATGCAACTTTGAATTGCAGATATTCAGATCTATTTATGTACAATACCTCTTTGATCAATGTATCAATTTAATTCCTTTGTACTTCACACTTTCTACTCTTTGATTTTGTGCTTCACTATTTGTCAGTGTCTGTAGAATTCTTTAGCTCTCCCTTAGCTTGATTGATCAGGATTGTATGAAGTTTATCCTTCACCAGTTTCTCTTTAGCATCTTCTTTCAATTCACTCCCCCGTGTATCTAAGTGCATACATAAATGAATTATGCTTGTCTCTTATATAGACATGATATTCTTTAATTCTTGATTCTTGATTCTTGGCGTGAAAAACAATCCAACCAATTTGATTTACGACTTTAACTCCTAATTTATCTCATAGTTATCTTCTTTCCAACTATATAAATCAATTGCTTTAACTGTGGTTGAATAAAACAAATAAAACAAATAAAACAACCAGTTAAGTCTATCTTTAAGCTCTGCCAGCTAGATATTTTGTCATTTTCTGATCTCTCTATTCTATTAGTCAATTCTGCAATTCGTCGTCGGTGACAACTGCCAGTTCCATCGGTGCAACTTCAGTTAGCTTTGGAATCTCCATCCATCAGGCATCATTGGATCTTGCTCGTTGGGAAACTCTATTTTTAGCTCGTTGGGCATCCTGTGATTCTGCTCCGTCGAGCAACACTGTCTTCTGCTTGTCGGGCATCACTATGACTTTATCTCTGTCTTTACCAGTGGTGTGCACTCCGTCTGTGTTGTCTATCACTTAGTGAATACATGACTTTTATGCATTGCTGAAAGCATAATCATTGTTCCATTGATTCTTTAAAGTCTTTGGCATTATGTACATGACCGTACAGATGATATCAAGTTGACATCAATGACAATACAAACTATTAACTAATTTAATGTCTTGTATCATCTTCAACTTAACATTATCAAACATTCAATCAGTTACATGTCATCACATTGTTGGTAGGGTAGAGTGTCAGGTTCTTCATTGTAGGTGAACTTATTGTAGTCCGCTGGTTCTTTAGTGCTTTCTTGTTCATTCTTCTCTACAAATTCATCTATCTTTACATTTGCACTTTCAATAATTTTGTTAGAGGCTTTGTTTAGACATTTGTAAGCCTTTCTCTTTGTAGAATACCCTAGAAAAATTCCTTCATCACTTTTGGAGTCAAGTTTTCCATTTCTATCATCTTTTAAGATATAACATTGACTGCCAAAACTTTTGAAATAACTCACATTAGGTGTGTATGCATACCATAGCTCGTAAGGTGTCTTCTTGGTGTCTTTCTTCAATTGTACTCTTTTCAGTGTGTAGACAGTAGTACTGATAGCTTCCCTCCAGAATATTTGGGTGATGCCTTTTCTATCATTAGTGTTCTAGCACAATCAATTATTGATCCGTTCCTTCTCTCAGCAATCCCATTTTGCTGTGGCGTTCTTGGTGCAGAAACCTGTCTTTTTATTCCATGCTCATTACAAAAGTTAGTGAATTCATCTGATATAAACTCACCTCCTCTATCTGATCTCAAACATTTTAGATCCTTACCACTTTGTTTGTCTACCAAAGCTTTATACCATTTAAACATCTTAAATGCTTCTGATTTATCTTTTAGAAACATAACTGTCATCATTCTAGAGTAATCATCAACAAAGAGAATAAAATATCTATCTCCATAATAGCTCTTTGTCCTCATAGGTCCACATAAATCAATATGGACTAATTCTATAATTGCATCAGATGTATGGGTTTTTCTTTTGAAACTAGACTTTGTCATTTTACCTTTTTGATAATTTTTACACATGATGTTGTCGGGCTTGGTCATTGTCGGTAAGCCTCTGACATTTCTCTTTTTAATAATTTTTATCATGTTGTCAAAGTTCACATGACACAGTCTTTTGTGCCATAACCATATGTCTTCGTTTGTAGCAATCAAACAAGTGGAGTCAGTATCATTTAGATAGAATAAGTTACCTTTTGTCTACTCACTGGTACCAATTAGATTTCCAGATTTGTTGAAGATCTTTGCCTTTTTATTTTAAAATGCCACTTTCTGACCTGAGTTATTCAACTGAGAAACACTCAATAGATTATAATTCAATCCATTTACCCAAAAAGCATTCTCACACTTTATCTGGTTATTCAACATTATTGTTCCTCTACCTTCAACTGGATAAGGTGCGTCATTTTCCATTCTTACTGATCCACCCTTGTAGTATTCAAAAGTCTCAAACTTTTGCTTATCACCAGTCATATGATGACTGCAACCACTATCTATGTTCCAAACATCATTTTTGCTAATTTTAGATATGAGAGTTGTTTCTACATACCTTTCTTCATCATCATCTGAATCATCCTTTACAACCACAAACACCATTTTGATGTCTTCATCAGATTCAGTGTCAGTATCATCATCCTTGCATTTTGCTAGGTAGCTGACCTTCTTTCCTTTGTCCTTATAGTCTTGGGTATCTCTTCTTTCTAATTGTCGGTAGCTTCTGTAATCACCTTTGTCAGACTTCTTCTCAAAAGATCTGTCATTACTTCTGTCATCTTTTCTTTTGTTAGTACATCTTGTAGAAAAATGTCCAATCTATTTGCAATTAAAACAAACAAGTGGTAATTTACCTTTGTATTTACCTTTGCCTCTCTACATTCTTCTAGCCATAAGTGCTTCTATTTCATCAAGATCATCTTCTTCACTTTCACTATCACTATCTTTTCTCATAGTGTTTTTGTGACTTGATTTACTTATTCTCATAGAAGTTTTGAATGTAGACTCTATGTTTGGTAAGACACTATTACCGAAGTTATTCATCTCAAATGAAATCAGTCTTCCAGTTAAACTGTCTAGAGTAACATTGCTATTTTCTACTACTCTCATTTCTTGAATGGAAGATACTCTAATAACATAAGTAGGCAGTAAGGTTCTTAGAATTTTACTTACCACTGTATCTTCTTCTAGTACATCTCCAACACCTCGGAATAGCATTGACTACCTCTTTAATTCTTGTGTTGTACTGAGTGATGTTTTCTCCTTACTTCATTTTGAGATCATCAAAATTTCCTCTAAGGCTTTCTGCCTTGGCTCTCAAAATTTTTTTGTCACCACCATGTACAAGTTTTAATTTGTCCCACATCTACTTTGTAGTTCTGCATTCTTTGAAATCTTCAAATTCAACATCGGAGAGTGAGGAAGCAAGCTCTATCATCATGCCATTATGTTCATGCTTCTCTCTCATTTGTTCAACTGTTGGTGCTCCTGTGGGAAACACATATTTAGTTTCAAGTAATTGAGTAACATCATTACCAATACCTGATAAGTGGAGTCTTATCCTGCTTTGCCATGAAGCAAAATTATCTTTGTTCAACTTGGGCACATCTCGTCTATTCATCTTATGATCTTTGACTTAGGTCTTGAAACCTTCCTTTTAAGCACACAAGCTCTGATACCAACTGTTAGTAATAATTGAGAGGGGGGGGGTGAATCAGTGGCCTGAAATTCTTATCCTTAATCTAACCACCATTCAAATAAACCTCAGATTATTATGTCCCTACAAGATGCATGCCATGAAATACTTATAATGATTAGCTGTCTATCGGTTTTCCTTGTCTGTCCTTATTCTCCTTGATTACCAATAAGTAGTATAAATATTTACCGAAATACAGTAAATATGCAGAGTATATCGATAAATCCAGAAATGCATATGTGAAATATAAAATAGTAAAGTAATAAACCATACACACATAACACATGAATTTTAACGTGGAAATCCTATTAAGGGAAAAACCACTGGGACTGGTACCCCAAATTTTCAATCTTCTAAAGTGAGCCCTGTTAGGAGCCAACCTTGTTAAAGGTTACAAACACACTTTTAGGTGTGACCTTGTTAGAGGATTTTACACATATAGGTTGTCACTTAGTATCGGGCAACTAATGCTACCATCCTTGAATCAACCTCTCTCTTAAACTATCAATAGGCATTGGGCATATTCAATGCTACTTTCATGAATCAACCTTTTTGGCACTCCTTGGGATGTACCTCAATATATAGAAGACTGTTAAGTCCTGCTCTATTAAGAGACTTAATGCTTCAATGGTTAAATTGAAACAAAATGACCTATTTCTAATGCAACTTGAATTGCAGATTTTTAGATCTATTTAAGTACATTACCTCTCTGATCAATGTATCAATTCAATTCTTTTGTGCTCCATACTTTTTTCTCTGTGATGCTGTGCTTACTGTTCCTCGGTGTCTGCAGAATTCCTTAGCTCTTCTTCAGCTAGATTGATCAGTATTGCATGAAGTTGTTCTTCATCAGTTTCTTTTTAGCATCCTCTTTCTTTTCACTCCCCTTGATCCCTTTTCATGTGATACAAAAATGAATTAAGCTTGTCTCTTATATAGACATAATATTCATTGATTCTTGATTCTTGATTCTTGACGTGAAAAACAATCCAGTCATGATTTAACGCATAACTCTTGATTTAACTCATAGTTATCTTTATGCCAACTGTATAAATCTTCTTTAAATCAATCACTTAAATCTGGTTGAACAAAACAAAGAAAACAACTAGTTAAGTCTATCTTTAGCTCTTGTCAGCTAGATATTTTGTCATTTTCTGAACTCTCTGTTCCGTTGGTCAACTCTTTAGTTAGTCGTCAGTTACAACTGCCAGTTCCATCGGTGTGACTTTAGTTAGCTTTGGGATCTTCGTTTGTCAGGCATCTCTACTTTTAACTCATCGGGCATCTTGTGGTTTTGCTTCATCGGGCAATGTTGTCTTCTTCTCATTGGGTATTACTGTGACTTTTCTTCTTTTCCTTTACCGATGGTGTGCACTCCGTCGGTGTTATCTCTCATTTAGTGAATACTTGACTTTTATGCATTGCTAAAAGCATAAACTTTGTTCCATTGATTCTCTAAATCTTTTGGCATTATGTACATGACCATATAGATGATATCAAGTTGACATCAATGACAATACAAATCATTAACTGGTTTAATGCCTTGCATTATCTTCAACTTAACATTGTCAAACATTTAATTAGTTACATGTCATCAGGATCTTGTGGGTGACATGTGCATTTAATTTTTGTAGCATAATTAATGTTGGGGTCTCTCTTGGGATTCATGTGGACCTAAATATGGGTTGTTGTTTTTTCCTATGTTGGATCTTTAGGATCTTTTGAGGTTGACCTTTTTGGTAGCCTTTTGTATAAAAGTAGTGTTCAGTTCTTAGATTCACAGTAGTTTTGAGAGTAATAGTTAGTTAGAAGATTTGGATTGAGGGTTTGTGACCTTGCATGCATGAGAAATATTCTGTAAATACTTTGAATGTATTTGGTCATAATTGGGAAGGCCTTACAGCCTGACATGTATGAAGTTTGATGCAATGATATGAATTTTTGTATTCCTTCTCTCCCTCTTTGTGTTTTAAATATTTTGTGTTGTATATTATAAGATGGTTTGGTAGCTAAGAGTACCTTTGGCCCTAGTTGTTGACCCTCCTTACATCAGGTGGTATTAGAGAGAATGTTAGATCTGAGGTTTCTTCTTGTAAATCCTAGTTGATTTGTTGTGGGATAGCAGATTGTGATCTGACCTGCAATTGTAGAGGATTTCAAGATGGTTCGTGGGAGAGGAAATGCAGATTCAGGCTTAGGTGATATATTAAGACATATTGTTGCAATATTAGAAGCTATTGAGATAGTCCAGTGCCAAGGAAGACATCTTGAGGATGTTAGTGATGATGAATTTGAGGAAGTGCAGGGAGAAGCCGCACCTGCACCTGTGATGGATTAGGAAGAAGAAAGATTCCCACGAGATTTGACAAGTTTTAAGTCCACACCTCAGTTTAATCCTCCTGAATGTAGTGAAAAATTGGATTTGCATGAATCTATAGACTGGATAACGAAAATGGAGAAATAATTTGAGTGTGAAAATATAACAGAGGAGAAAAAGGTGAAGATTGCAAGCACAAAGTTGAAAGGGCATGCATCCTTGTAGTGGGATCATCTACAATTAGATAGAAAAAAGAAGGGTAAAGAAAAGATCAAGGTATGAGATAAGATGATAAATAAGTTGAAGGGTAAGTTTCTACCTTGTGATTACCAGATTAACCTAGTTAGGAGAATGCATAGTTTGAAGCAAAAAGATAGCTTTGTGAAAGATTACATCGAGGAATTTTATAGATTAGATAGAAGATCTAGACATGCTGAGGATGCGGTGGAAAGAACAATAAGATATTTGAATGGGTTAAGGAGTTCTATACAAGATGAGATCAACTTGGTAAAGATGGAAAGTATTAAAGAGTCTTATCAATTTTCCCTAAAAGCTGAGGAGAAATTGAACAAAAGACATGAACAAAGACAAAGAGGAAGAGGTGGTAGATTCCCTAGAAGAAGAGGTAGATCTTATGGTTAAAATAGTAGATCTGATCAGGACAAGACAAATCAAGACACACATCAAGACAAAGGCAAGACTAAGTGGAAAGGTGGAAGTTCATTCCAAGGAAGAGACAACTACTCCCAAGGTGGATATAACAGAAGAGGGTTCCAAGGAACTAGTTACAATTATGTTGAAGGACATATATCATTTGAGTGTATACATGCAAGAAAGAAAGTTGGTAGTAGTAGAAATGCATTGGTTCAAGAAGAGTCACCAAATGAACCTGAGAAGGAAGGAAACCTAATGGTCAGAAGAATATTATGGAGTGAGAATAATAAGAAAGATCCAGTAAGAAAGAGTTTGTTCAAGACCAAATGCACAGTTGCAGACAAAGTTTGGAAAGTAATTGTTGATAGTGGAAGCTCAGAGAATCTGACATCTGGGGAAATGGTCACCAAATTGTAGTTGGAGAGAATGAAGCACCCAATTCCCTATGAGATTTCATGGATCAAGGATCGACATACACTTATGGTGAGTGAACAATGTTTTGTAAATCTGAAAATTGGAAAGTATTATGATAAGGTGTTATATCATATTATGCCTATGGATTGTTGTCATATTTTGTTGGGTAGATCTTGGAAATATTATAGACATGTTGTAGATGATGGCAGATTGATTAAGTATACTATTTGGGTTGATGGAAGGAAGCAAATATTATTACCTTTAGTTGAAGAATCTGTTGGTGGGATATTTGCATCTGTGAAAGTTTGTTTGATGGAACGTAGATAATTTATTAAGGATCTAAAAAGAAATGATATCTGTTATGTGTTGACTTCTAACAAAATGAGGGAGAAAACATAAGGTAAAACTCCTGAGGAAGTTGAAAAGTTTCTTACCAAGTACAAGGAGATCATTTCAGATAATGTACATGATGGTTTTCCACCAATGAGACAGATTAGTCATTGTATGGATCTGATTCCTAGAGCAAGTTTTCCAAATAAGGCACCACACTGATTGACACCAACCGAGAATGAAGAACTAAATTGTCAAGTTAATGAGTTGTTGTAGAAAGGTTTGATCTGAGAAAATTTGAGTCCATGTGCAGTACCAGTTGTGTTAGCACCAAAGAAGAATGGAGAATGGAGAATGTGTACTGATTCAAGAGCTATTAACAAGATCACAGTTAAGTATCAGTTTCCTATACCGAGGATGGATGATATAATGGATTGTTTGAGTGGAGAAAAATATTTTACTAATTTTGATTTGAAGAGTGGATATCATCATATTTGAATCAAAGAAGGTGACGAATGAAATACTACTTTCAATAAAAAAGATGGTTTGTATGAGTTGTTAGTTATGTCTTTTGGTCTAACTAATGAACCAAGTTCCTTTATGAGGCTAATGAATGAGGTTTTGAATAAAATTTTGGGTAAATTTGTGATTGTGTACTTGGATGATATTTTGATATTCAGTAAGACCAGAGAAGAGCATTTAATGCATATAATCCAAGTGTTGTAGAGATTGAAAGAGGAAAAGTTGTTGATTAATTTGAAAAAGTGTTCCTTCATAAAAGAAGAACTTGTGTATTTAGGTTTTTTGATTTTAGCTGATGGTTTGAAGATGGATCTTGAGAAGGTTGAAGCTATACTTGATTGGCATACACCTGAAAATGTTAGCGAGGTAAGATCATTTCATGGATTAGAAAGTTTTTACCTAAATTTTATCAAGAATTTGAGTTCAATCTGTAATGCCATGACTGAGACAATGAGAGGAGACAAAAGAGAATTCAAGTGGAGACATGGAGCTGATAAAAGTTTTGAGACTTTGAAACAGAAGGTTGCTAAATTGCTTGTGTTAGCCTTACTTGATTTCAATAAGGTATATCAAGTTGAGTGTGATGCAAAAGGCAGTGCAATAGGAGCTATGTTGACTCAAGAAGGTAAGCATGTTGCTTTCTTTAGTGAGAAGTTGAATGATGCTAAGAGGAAATATTTTGTGTATGGTCAAGAATTCTATGCTATTGTTCAAGCATTGAAGAAATGGAGATATTATTTTGTACCAAGTGAATTTGTGTTATATATTGATCATAAGGCTTTACAATATTTGGGTAGTCAAAATAAGTTTTAATCAGAGACATATGAAATGGGTAGAGTATTTGTAGAGTTTCACATTTGTGATAAAGTATAAGAGTGGAGTTTCTAACCGAGTTGCTGATGCATTGAGTAGAAGAAGATCTTTGTTGACTGAAATGAGAATTGAGGTTCTTGGTTTTGATGATATGAAGAATTTGTATGAAAATGACCCTGATTTTTCTAATCCATAGAGAATGTGCACAGAACCTATTCCTGATCAACCAAGTAAGTATGAAAACTATTTCATTCAAGAGGATATGTTACTCAAAGGTATTCAATTATGTATACCGAGAGGATCAATGAGAACCAATTTGATAAAGGATAAACATAGTAGTGGTTTGGCTGGACATTTTGGTATTGATAAGACATTGAGTTTTCTCAAGGAGAGGTATTTTTGGCCTTAGTAGTATAAGGATGTTTAGAAATTTGTGAAGAGTTGTGTATTTTTTCAAGTGGAAAAAGGAGTAAGTCAGAATATTGGTTTGTATACACTGATTTCTATTCTTGAGAAACCTTGGAGTGATATCAGTGTGGATTTTGTTCTTGGCTTACTAAGGACAACAAGAGGTAATGATTCTATGTTTGTTGTGGTGGATAGATTTTCTAAGATGACACATTTACCATGTAGGAAAACATCAGATGCAGTACATATATCATATCTTTTCTTCAAGGAAATTGTCAAATTACATGGATTACCGAAGAGTATCATCTCCGACCAAGACAATAAGTTTGTTGGCTATTTTTTGAAAACACTTTGGAAAAAGCTTGACACCAAGTTGAATTATAGTTCTACATTTCATCCATATACTGATGGACAAATAGAGGTTGTAAATAGAAGTTTGGGTAACTTGTTGAGATGTTTAGCTGGAGATAAACTGAGTAATTGGAATTTGATGTTAGAACAAGCAGAGTTTGCATATAATAATTCAGTGAATATGAGTACTAGAAAGACACATTTTCAGATTGTTACTAACATGAAACCAAGAGGTATATTAGATTTGAGAGATATTGATGGAGAAGAGAAAATAAGTGCTAAAGGAGAAGAATTTGCTGAGTTTATGAAAATATTGCATGGGGAAGTGAAACATAAGTTGGAATAAAGTAATCAGAAATACAAGGATAATGCAGATAGATCAATAAGACATAAGACTTTTGAGATTAATGATGAAGTAATGGTTCATTTGAAGAAAGGAAGATTTCCTGTTGGAACATATGTAAATTGAAGATGAAGAAATTTGGTCCTTGCAAGATATTGAGGAAGTTTGACAGTGTAAATGCTTATGAAGTAGAACTACCTAATGACATGGATATATCACCTATATTCAACATTTCATATTTGTGTGAGTATCATGAACCTGATGAAGAAGTGATAGTGATGAGTGATTATCCTAAGAAACAGATAGAAGAAGTTAAAAAGAAAGTTAACAGAAGCACTAGAGGAAAGAATTACATGAAATACTTGGTAAAGTGGAAGAACATACCGATTGAAGACTCTACTTGGATTTCTAAATTTGAGTTGGATTCAGCTCAAGTTGTACCACACTCATGATTTTTAGAATCATTTCTTTTAACCCCAGGTGTTTGATGCAGGAGCATCTTGGGTTCTTAGCAATCCTGTATAAACCAAAAATATGATTGTTTGGGTTCGGTAGCTTGTTGGAGACTGTTTGGTAACTGCTCTTGTTTGGTCAATTGAAGATGTTGGTTCATTGATTGAGCTCGGTTACTTATTTTTGTTGGCTTCACCAACGAGTCTTGGTGGTTGTTCTTGACTGCTCGGTGGTTGCACTTGTAACCACCTGAATTCGGTCTGTCGCAACTATAGACCCTATTTGCCCTAAGTGTGATCATACCCTCGATTTATGTCCAAACGACCCTGTTACTGCTTGGCATAATTCTTTTAATCAATTTAAT